>CAIGRT010174180.1:0-34238 GCA_903798405.1 Fraxinus platypoda | reverse complement strand
AGTAATTTTTAGGCCACACAACTTGTACTGGTCACAGTTTATCGAATTCATTGGTCACAAATTGTTTATTGGTCACAAACCGGCCAAATTATTGGTCACAAACAATCAAATTATTTGTGACCATCACCAAATCATCTGTGACCACAACTTCGCCACTGCCTCCACCAGCGGCGCCACCATCGTCGACACATATTCACCACCATCGCGTGTAGCACGACCACACCCGCCACACGCCGCACATCCAACCATCACACAGCAACACCGCAACGGTCGCACCAAAAACAGCACAACCATCGCACAGAAACGCACCACCGCACGCAACAAGAAACACACCCAAACCACACAATCACCACCGCCGCACAAACACACACCCAACCACTGCCATAACACCGGAACCACAGCCAACACGACAACCAACAGCCAACACTGGATCTGCAACGCCAGAAAACACGACAACCAACATCCAACACTGGATCTGCAACGACAGAGACCACTGGATCCACACCATTGGCACTCACCCAACCACCGGATTAGATCGCAACCGCACCCAACACTCCATCGCCACCGCATCGCACCACAAAAAAAAAAGATCTGAGACCCGTTGACAGTTTGCACCTCCACACCCCAACCGCAAGGAAGGCTGGCTCGTCGACAATCCTCACCTCCTAACGCCAACCGCATGAAATTACAGACGCCGGAGTAAGCAGCGGCGGCTAGGGTGGAGATAGAGAGAAGAGACAGAGAGGGGAGAAGACAGAGAGGCGGCTGAGGAGTGGAACGAGAAAGGGAGAGTGAAACGAGAAAGGGAGTTGAGTGGAAGGAGTCCCCACGTCGGCGGGCGGTGGCTGCGGCGGCGAGAGAGGGAGTAGAGAAGAAGGGTTGACGGGGGCTGGTGAGAGAGAGAGAGTGTGGGTGGGGGAGGAATTGGTTGGAATGATTAGGGTTTGGTTGGGTTTTTTTATTGTATATAGATATAAAAATAAAAATAAAAAATGTTTTTAAATTATTAATTAAAACCTGATTTTTGAAATGTTGAATTTGTTATTGGATTTGTGAAATTGAAAATCTATTTTCAGGTGTGGGTGTAATTTCCTCTTTTAAAATTTTTCACTCGACCCAACCCGAATAATTTCAAAATTGAACCGACGCAACCCAATACGAGTTGGGTCGGGTTGGGTCAGTTTAGCGGGCTGCGATTTTTTTGACCCAGTCCTAGCCAAAACAGTGTAGATCCTTTATATAAATGCACGCTTGAGATTTTCTTCAATTTCCAAGCGAGTTCCTAACTAGCTCTTACTTTAGTACCAAAATAAATAATTTAGTTTTAGCTTTTATCAATAAATTTTTTAAAATATAATTTCTAATTTATAAGTATCTTTACTTAAAAGTATATTTCAAAAAAAAAAATTAAATTACTTTAAAAGTTATCTCTACTTTTTAAGCTTAGCCACAGCAACCCGGTCATTATTGAAACAAAATGCAATAAATTTGACGCACAAAAAACAACAAAAAAATGTAATTTAAGCCAGATCATAGTAACATGACTCCACAGTAAATTTATAAAAGAGGATTCTGGATTTGTGGGGTTTAAGAGAATCTTTGTTTCAAGTTTGAAGTTGTAATGCAATCCTCAAATAAAGCAACTGAATGGTTACAAAGCCAAGAGAGCTTCAATTTTGGCAATCTGATCTTCTTCATTCTTCGGGGTCGGACTCCTATTCGACTCCTCATAAAGATCGTGCTTCCATTTATCAACATGGCCACCAGTTGAACGATAGCCTTCCCTTCCACCGAGCCTATCTCTGCCGCTGTAACCACTGCTGGCACCATACCTATCTCTGGATGAGTTACCCCTCCACGCTTCACCTCTTTTTGCCTCCCTCTCGCCCACGAGTGATCTCTTTGGTCTGTCATAATTACGTGAGACGTGCTCTTGTACACCTTGTCTTTCATTGTCTACTGGGAGATCTTGAGGGTTTGCTATTGCCTTGTCAGTTTTCTCAGGATCTGCAGGAATCTTTTGCTCTCTAAAGGAAGGCCTTTTACGTACAGGTGGTTTTGGATCAACCTCCATTTCGAAGTACCCATCATGGCGCCATACACGATTATCTTCCCCGTTATCTTTAGGTTTCTCGTTCTTTTGCTGTGTATCACTTACTACTGCTTTCTTTTCCATCCTGTCGCCATACTGCTCCTTAGTATCTCTCCTCCATCCACGTTCTTCACAAGAAAATGATTTAAATTATGTTTTGGCATGAGTGACATGCATAGTTTGATCATTAACTACAAGTCGCCAGCCGGTGTAAACAATAGAAGGCTCTTTGGCAATCTTGAAATAAACTTCATCAACCTTTCATTATAGTTCGGACAATAAGTTCCCACTGAATGACACTGTTCAAATCTTCGTTAAATTGTCAAGTGGCCTTCACATGTCCAGCTTTGTAAAACTAAGTTTTGTTTCCCATCTCGGACTGCTGTCTAGAAATTTTAGGCGATGCATGCTTCCAAGAGAGCCACATGACAATTTAACGAAGATTTGAACAGTTTCAGTCGTTTGGGACTTGAATTATAATGAAAATTTGAAAACAAACTTGCTACCAAGTCAATAGGTGGGGACTAAAGGTACAATTTTTTTCAAAAACCAGTAAATTATTGTAAGGCATAAAGAAAAGACAGGGACACCTGATGCAAGGTGGGTGCTCACATGGGTTAGTTCTAGCAAGACAGAAAAAGGAGCTTAGAATTTGGCATGGTTTAAATTGCTATTTTTCCATAGGAATGGCACTGGCCAACAGGACAAGGAAACAAATTATCCACTTTCTTGTTAAGCTTTTTGCTACTTGAAACAATTCCATAGGTTGTTGACAATGTTCAACATCCCCAATGGTCCCTGCTAAATAGAAATGTAACCCTAGGAGTAGTTTCTTATAAGTTTTTCTCAGTTGACAAATAAATGAGTACAACTAAACAAGTTCACTGGACATCCGATTTTGTACGTGTAACACTGAAATCATCAACCTCGTAATATTTACATTAGAATCTAACCGCAAAGCATAGTTAAAATCCATTAAATAATAAAGCGTAAACAGCATAAAGATGGGAAGATTTAATCAGCATTAAAAACTTACCAGTATCTGTCCTGCGACTGAAGCTTCTCCCAACTTGCTCGGCACTACGATGATCATCATGCTGTATAAGACATGCATAGGCAAGCCTAATTCTGTTATATAAACTGAAGTAGGTTTTTTGAAGAAAAAACCGTTGATATCCAAGATTTATTCTAAAACCTGGTTACAATGAAGAGATAACCTGAAGTGGGGTGTCATGTGAAATTTAAACATAGAAACTGAGGTAGTTGAAATCATCAGGCTAAACAAAAATCCAAATTACATCACCGCTGCTTAAAATGTTTAGCAGAATAAGTAAACAATCGAATTATACACTCCAGTGAAATGATATAACCATTACAATTACAATAAATATGAACCTTACCCGATGGAGATTGCTTTATCATCAGGCTAAACAAAAATCCAAATTACGTCAGCGCTGGGTAAAAGGTTTAGCAAAACGAGTAAATAACCAAATTATGCACTCCAGTAATTTTTTCTTTTCTTTTTCCAGTTATACACTGAAGATGTGTGATATGATCAATCATATATTACCCGGAAATTCTTAATTACCCTTTTTCTATATGTTTCAGACAAAGGCCAGAGAAGTTACATTGAGTTTAAATTAGATGGTTCGACTACTTTTGAAGACTTTAAGGGTTTATTTATAAGATTTGACAAAATTTTATAATTAACCATAAATATTATTCAACTCGTTCACTTTCAGTTGAAAACTGACTTACGGTAAAAGATTGGATTTAATTTATTCCATTGGATGTGAGATTAGAGGGCCTCTGTGCCTGTCTGACCATGAATATTGCAACAACATTTGCTCATTTATCACTGCAATACGTAGGCTTCACATACGATCCAATTAGAATCATTGATTATTAAACTATCCAAAAAAGTACCAAACCTCAGAAATAAAACTACTGGTCATTTTCATTTGCCAAAAAGACCCAATCATCAAGTTTTGAAAAGAGTGGATGATCAATGATGGAGGGAGGAGAAAAGTCTAAAGAAGCTGATATCCAAAAAATTTATAAACATAGTACCAGCTCATATGTGCGCAAGTAGATTAAAAGGAATACAAGAAAACTTCCTACAATGCTACAAGAGTATTTATTTGTAGTTACAATACCTGAAAGTACGATTGGGACCGAGGTATTTTAGTTGGGTCAGAAGAATGTTTGGTTCCTTCATAGTGTCCATTAGTCTTGTTTTCAAATTCTTTGGTAACAGCTTGAGTTTCAACCTTAGATTCCTGTGCTGATGTAGCCTCAAGGGGCAATGCATCCTGCAGTCGACGTCGGTGCTTCTGATCCCCGTCCAAATGATCTTTACGCAAATCGGTGTCAGTGGGCAGTCTTTCAGTAGCTGGTTTACCATCCCTCCTAGATCTCTTAGGACTAGCAGGATGCAAGAGGGAATGGATCATGTTGGTGAGCAATTATTAAATTACTACAAAATACTTGAACTATATTCTATTTAAAGAATAATCAATTTGCTTACCAGAAAATGTATCAAGAGCATAAAGCATTGTGCAAGAGAAAAGACCAGTTCAAAATTATGCAACGGTCAACACTAATTCATGCATAACAATTTTCTTTATTTTCCTCACCACGACAATCCTATGTGCCTATTGCAAGGAAATGTCCTTTTTTCTCTTCTTGGCAAGGAAAGAACAGATGAAATGAAATTCAGGGGAAAGGTAAACATTATGATAAAATCCAAGTTATCAAAATCAATGATTTCTAGTCACGCAACCGCTAAAAGTGCCATCTATGGATCCAAAAGCCAAGGCTAATGAATGTCATTGACAAAAAGATAATTGCACATGTAAATGTGCAGAATCAACTTAAGCAATACAATTGAGCTTATCAACACGGAGAATCAACTAAAAACAACTTTTGAAGTTTCAAAATGGGCCACCTGGAATTACGGGGGAGTAGAATGCTCTGAACAGTTCTTACTCTTTGTATATCATCTGCGTTCACCTAGGTAACTGAATATGTTGATGGGCAACAGGGGGTTGTAAACCCAAGAATCCAACTGTTTGAGAATTTAAGATTGAATCTTTGAATTTTTCAATTCAGATACAATTTAGGTTGCGAATTAACCCCGATTTATCGTCTAAAAAATGCTCTGAACCCTAATGGAGCATCTTTCCCTAAAATCCAAAACCACCCAACCTTCACTTACCCAGCCTCTTTCCACCCAACAACCACCCCCTCCGGCCGACGCTGTCGACGGCGAGCAGCCGGCGTCAGTCAAACATAACCCTACCGGCCTCACGCCACAAATATTCAGCCTCGCTTCCAGCCCCTCGACTGACGACCGGAACCCTAGAACCTTGAATCGCCTGTGCGACGGTCTGACCGTCGTTCCTACCGGAGATGGGTCGGCGGCCATTGACGTCGCATCACTTGGAGGTAGCAGTTCCTGTACAGAATCAGCGATGGAGAAGAAGGCCTTGGCTCTCGGCCGTCTGCTCCCGATTCAGCCACCTCCAGGCATCCTACCACCAAACGCGCCGGTCCAGGGGCCTGTGCAGGCGATTCCGAGTCCGGCAGGTCAGGCGTCCGGCGAACGTGTGGTGTGTATGGAGAAAAAGAAATGGACGCTGTTTTGAGCACCAAACACGAACAGTAGAGCAGTTTAAGGAGTTGTTTTATTTGACATTGTATACTTGGTTTATTGCTGTGGCTACTAGGCATATAGATGGGTTGCCCAATTTTTGTTGTTTCCTTTCTGATTTGNGTGTGTATGGAGAAAAAGAAATGGACGCTGTTTTGAGCACCAAACACGAACAGTAGAGCAGTTTAAGGAGTTGTTTTATTTGACATTGTATACTTGGTTTAATGCTGTGGCTACTAGGCATATAGATGGGCTGCCCAATTTTTGTTGTTTCCTTTCTGATTTGTATTGATGATACACATTCTGTATATTAACTTTGATTAATATAATATTTGATTACCTTTCAAAAAAAAATAAAAAATGGGCCACCAGGAATCACTCAAAGATGCTGGCGGCCAGTATAAAGCCAGAATCTCTCCGTCAATAAAAAATTGGGAATGGATAAAACACAACAGTCCACTGATTTTATAGCTGTTGCTTGCCTATAGGATTAAGTTTCAAATCATCAACGTACAGAAATTAAATCAAGCGGAATAACAGGCAAGAGATTTTTACTCTTACTTAATCCCGAGATTCCGTCATTTTTTCCTAAACTAAGAGTCCAAAATTTCTGAAAATAACTCAGCTCTATTCACGTATTTCAGGAGAGAATAAATCCAAGCCTCCATATTTACAAATACAAATAACTAAAAGTTCCAAGTTTACACAATTAATCGCATTTATGTTATCATGTCCATTGTATCAAAACCCTAAGTTTTACCTACATTGGATAATAAAAGAAAAAATCTTAAATCCGGTCTAGAAGAAACCTAATTTCATTCCAAAAGCAGAAACCTTGACAAAAATGAAAAAAATTCGATCGTCAGGCTGAAAATGAAAATGTAAATATAAAAAATACGAGAAAAGGGGTGGAATTTTGTTTACCTGGCTTCACGGTCGAACCGCGAACGATGACGTTTCGAGTCGTAATTACGGTCTTCTCGACGCGACATTAGGGTTGATGTTGTGCAGAAAGGGGGTAATTCTCAGCTGTCTATAGATACAAGTCATAGACTGTATATATATCGGTGCATACAACGACTGAACGATAGTATTTCCTCTGAGCAATGCCAGTAGAGGAGGAAGAGATTTGATGTATATTATAAAATTACCAAAATATCCTCTTTAGACTCTTGGTCCTTAACTTACTATCAATTTACAAGTTAGTCTCTAACCTATAAAAATGAGAAAATTGACCTTTATTTACTAACTAATTTTTAATGACGAAACACCAAAACTCTGTTAAATCACCACATTACAAAACCAGCATTATGAAGGGCAAAGTCGTCTGGATAAATCTAATGAGTTTTCCATTCATAACGGCAAAACAATCATATTTATGTAACAATTAATCGAGTCTAAATTTGTTGTCTCTGTAAAAATGTTATATGAACAGTCTAAAATCGTTTATCTGCTTTAACTGAGAATTGTCGAATACGAAGAATGATCGAAATTTTATATGTAGCAATGCTTGACTTGTATATTACATAGTGTGGTTATAGTAGGGTGAGTTTTGATATTTTTGCTATATGAGAACAGAACTAATGAGTATATGTTTGTTGTAGCTCGTGGAGTTCAATTCCGTTGATGTTGGCTTAGCACTAATGAATGTCCTCATGATTCAATTTACATATGTTTTCTTACTCAGGCCTGTTTGATGGACCGCATTTTTCTAGGAAAAAGGAAAATAATTTCCAACTTTGCCAAAATGTGGTGTTTGATTGCAAAAATTTGGTCAAGAAATTTTTTTCCCATCCCCCTCCCCACGCGCCCCTTTTCCTTGGATTTTGGGAAAATGCTTTCCCACCATCCAGTCTGACGTCCATTTTTTTTGTTTTTTTTTGCAATGAAAACAAATTTCATAACCAGCTGTAAAACAAAACGAACACTAAACTTCGATGAAAAAAATGATTTTTTAGGAAATATTTTTTTTTTCGTTTTTTTTCTTTTTGGCAATGGAAACAAATTTTATAACCAATTGTGGAAATAATTATCACTTTAATGGACAATTTCCATATAAAACAAAGTCAAACGAACACAAAATTTAAAAATTTTCCGGGTGGAAAATTATAACAATCAAACACACTTAATTAACAATTCTCTGTTTAGGAAATTTTTTTTTTTTTTTTTTTACTTTTTGGCAATGGAAACAAATTTTATAACCAATTGTGAAAAAAAATATCACTTTAATGGACAATTTTCATATAAAACAAAGCCAAACGAACACAAAATTTAAAAATTTTCCAAGTGGAAAATTATAACAATCAAACACACTTAATTAACAATTCCCTACCAAACATTTTCGAGGCAATTACTTTCCCTAAAATTCATTTTCTTTCCACCAATTTTCCACAATTACAATCAAACAGACCCTTACTATTATATGTAGTGGCATTTGGTTATGCAATTATTGTCTTGGATACCTATATCTTATTTCTAATATAATTGTTACTTGTTTCAATTCCGTTAATATTACTTGAAATGAACTCTTTCATATTTCATCTTAAAGATTTTCAGCTAGTCCCAACACTAACCTAACCAATTACAATATCATGGAACCAATTTTCCAACTTTGACCCCTTGTAAGTCTTTGCAATAACCATTATAAAACAAGAGGCTTAATTCGAGTTGATACAATGAAAGTCCCGGGGTACAATAATTTAATTTGCTAGTTCATCCAGCTAATTGATTTTGATCAAAATAAAAACAGTTAAAAAAAAAATTAAAAAAAAACCCATGCTTGACCTCAATCCGGTGTTCGAAATCAATCTGGCAGCACAATCCAAGAACATCAAAAACCTCGAAGCAACACGAGCTTAAACATAAACATGAATATAAAATATTAGCAGCACAAAACATAAGAGAACCTGTTCAATTGGAAACTGAAAAATAACATCTCCCATCAACATATGACTTCCAAAAACCAACAATGACCTATCAAATACACCATCTATCTGTTAAGAATTGAGATTCCATCTTAAAAGGTCAACCTTATAAAGAGGAGTAACTCAAACTCTTATAAATTGGTCTATATTATCATCTTTATTCGATGTGGGATTTTATCTCTTAACATGCCCCCTCAAGATGGTGGCTCGTTTGAACAAACCAATCTTGAAATCCGTGTGTTCAATTTTTTTTGAGTCTTAATCGGATCGAATTGCTCGTTAGAACTTAAAGGACTCTGATATCATGTTAAGAATTGAGGTTCCATCTTAAAATGTCAACCTTATTAAGAGGAGTAGCCCAAATTCTTATAAATTGGTCTATATTATCATCTTTATTCGATGTGGGATTTTATCCCTTAACACTATCAACTAGATCACCGCCTTCTAACAGAAGCAACTCATGTCATGTTCGCAAAAATTAAAAGATTCATGAATTTGGGTGAGTGAATTCTCTAAAACAGCCATACTTCCTCATTGCATCTCTGTTCTCTCTCATATTTACAAGATGGTCTGCACAACTATTTCCTTGATTTAATATGCGCATTTTCTGGACATCGAATCTCTGCAGTAGACAACAACAATCTTTAACCCAGGTTGTATTTGGATTTTCAATTATGTCCATCTCTTTTAGTAGAAAAATGAACACCGCAAAATCTGTTTCCAAGACAACATTCACAAGTCTTCTATCTTTGATATGTGACAAGTCTCAAAATATAGCCCAAAGCTCAATTGTTTAGCTCAACGCGTATCCAATATTGCCAATAAATTTTGCTATCCATTTTCCATAGACCCTAGTCGCCTCTAACAATTCTATAAAGGAAAATTCTACTTGTAAATAATTTGCCTTACCTAAGCGTGTCCACCCTCTCACATGGGGTAGACCCCACATGAATAAAATTCTTTTTTTTTTTAATCATGCGGGGTCCACCCTATGTGAAAGGGTGGACGCCCTTAGGTAAGACAAATTATGTACCACTAGCATAGCTCTTCTATAAATTCATGCAGGTCCTGGATTTCCTTCAAAATTTAGAGCAACCATTTATGTTGAGTTTGATTTCACCTGCACAAGAAAAACTCCAATTGATTAGTTTATTTTCTTTTGAATTTATTTGAGTCTTCTATTCTATTAAAAAGGCTCGTTGAGTATCCTTAGCAATCATCAAGCAAATGAGTAATGAGCCATGTTGATCTCATTTTGTGATATCTTCGTTCAATACAATTTTAGTCATGTGCCACAATTTTCACATTTAATTTTTTTTTTTTCTTTGGCTATGATTGGCTACTTCCTAATGGAATTTGTTTCTTTTATCCATTGTGTTATTGTTTGATACAACAGATTTTATCATTTGAATAGAATCTTAGTCACTCTACAATTAATCAAGTACAATGTATTAAACGTACTTTAGACAAATATTTTATACATTGAACTAAACAAGATTCAACCAAAAGAAATATGTGAAATCATTTACAATTTTCTTGTATCAAGTTACAAAGTACGCAACCATACCTCGAAGAGTGAGCTGAAACATGCAAATGGGAGAAAAAACACAAGTACATAACTAACATCAAACAATTTCTTAGCCCTTCAACAAAAAATCTAATCCTTGGCCAAATCAAAATTCATCTTAACCTCGAGAAGATGATGTTCTTTGATTCTTAAATCTAGTACACCATTTGATCATAAGATCTTCAACATTTGCATCCATTCGCGTGCCAACACCTCCCCAAACTAACATGTGCCCTAGATCTCCAAGTGATGAACCAGTCACCTCATGCACAACCCTAAATCCAATTCTTTTGTAAAACCTTACAAGCTGCAAATTTTGGAAAACTATTAGCGAGTACATTCTGCACAAGTCACAATGAAGATTGTATTTCTAGCATAACAAATTTCATATTATACTTTTAGCTTGGAATTTAGCTAAAAAATTCTAAATCAAAGTCAACGATTAATTTTTATCAGATATTTCATGGACCAACAACTTTTCAACCATTTATTTCATCAATTTTTTTTATCAAATCTACTCAGAATCTAATTTTTCCTTTTGATTTCAAAAGCCCATTAATTATTTTCACCATTTTGAGTGCCTATCAAATTATTTTCACCATTTTTGATAGGGACATCACCTCAACCGTCTACTCAATCAAGTTAATACATTGCTCTATTTTTATGTACACACACGAACCCGTAAGTTTAACTTTATAAATCCCTTTCTTTCATTCTTTTTTATTGCGTACTCACTCAAATCACACTCAAGACTTCAAACTTACACCCACCTTTCCTAAACATCTTTCCAAGACACCCTACTCGATATCGTCACAGTTCGAAAAATGAAGTATTCATCTTTAAACATATTGTGACATTTTGAATAAAGGATCCGTCTTATGAATTTTAACTTCCCCTTCTGTAGTCCATGATTTTAGTGTAAGAAAATGAGATTATAACATCAGCATTTGAATAAACATAAATCAAAGCGAAGTAATAAACCTTCAAATGGTAAAGGTCAGTGTCATTGATGGCTAGCAGCTCAGTTTTTTTGCAACCAGAATCATATCCATGTCTAATAGCCACTGCTCCAATGAACAATCCAATACCAAATATTGATTTCTCCATTCCCAGCGTCTCTCTTTGCAGTCTAATTGAATCCAAATGCAGAATTTTGCCGGGATACCAAACCCTAATCACTCCTTCAGCTCTACCCAATTCCCTCTGGGTTTCCAGGCTTTTCGCTGTGATTCTGAAAAAGGGCCCAAATGTTTGAAGCTGAAGATCGAGATTTTGTCTTCTTGATGACTCCATGATCTCGGACATGGTTGGGATTGAGGCTTCGACATTCTTCATTTTTTCAATTGGGATTTTGATTTGAGGAATCTTTTGGGTGGATTTTAAATGGAGTTTTGGTGTAATTGGATTGGATATTTGAATTAGGGAAAAATTGTTTATGGGAAATGGTGAAAATTGAATTCTGATTGGAGTCCATTGATGAGGAAAATTAAGCTTCTTCAGAGCTGGTATCGGTTCCATGAATGGAAAAATATCACTAAAATTCTTAAATAAGAATCAGGAGTTTTTCACCAAACGTGGTGAATTATCAGCCATGGATGATAGTGTATACCCCTTTTCACTTATAGTTTATAAGCTGCTTATTTTATGTTGCTCAAATTTTAGCTTTGAAGACATTATGTTAAGGAAGATGCTACATGTACTTCCTACCTTACTACATGGGTTACTATATGGCCACATGGCGGCACCCTATTGGAGGGTCGACCCACATTCGACCCTCCAATAGGGTGCCGCCATGTGGCCATATAGTAACCTATGTAGTAAGGTAGGAAGTAAACATAGATTAATCCTTATGTTAATATGGTACAGATATGCTTAGGTCCGTTGGGCAAAGCTTCCACTTCTTGTGTATAAGAGCTTCTTGAAGTATCTTGCAAAATCTCTTTCAAACAAAACATAATTATTCAAACATGTTTGAAAAAAAGTTTCCGAATCTTAAAAGTAATTTTTAGTTTTCAAAAACCCTACAAAACAACGGTCTCTTAATTCTTGCAACTACCGAATTCTTCTACAGACATGGAAATAAATGAACAAATCCACGCATAATCCTAACTTTTTTTTTATCTAAGATATTTTCAAAGTTCATTCATTACAGGTTTCAATATTACGCGGACTGAGGAAGGACATCTAGGGAAATTACGGGGATATGTGGCACGATACAGTTGGACAATGATAGAAAAATAAAAATCACCCACACAGGTGCTGCCACGTTTGGCAGCACCTGTAAAGGACTTGTACATATTTAATATCCATATTATGCTCCATCAATGATCAAAAGATGGGAAACTTGAGCGGAGCATTAATATTCTTTAATTTCACAACCTGATATGCACCACATTCTCCAAACAGAAAAGGAAGATCCATAGCATCTCATAGCTTAATGAGGAAAATGTAATAATTAAAACGAAGCGGTAACTATACGGGGCATTAATGTTAAGAGCACGATCTATACAAATTTGTATCGACTATTAAGGTAAAATTCGATCATATCATATGCAACCCCAAGCCGAATATGTCACATGAAAAATACAAAAATAAGCAATAAAAAGCAATAAAACTGTTACTTTTTATAGGCTATCCAATGAATTCTTGAGGAATTAATAGAAGTGTGTATATATACATGAACAAACTCATAGTCTTTTCCATTCTATTGCTATACAGTCCTCTGGTAAAACTCGAAAAGCTTTTGATATCAGATCTTTCTTCCTTTCTTTTTCTTTTTCACGGCCTAATTCTAACGAGTTTTCATTTTGATGCAGTGGGCTGCTCAAATATCATGAACTTGGTGCAGGGAAAAAATGCGCTTCTCCTAATACTGTTTTTTCTTGTTTATTCAGGTTCGTAAATTTTTTATGTGTTTTGGCATTATTTTCTAGATAGAAGATTCATCACGTGTTTTATTTTCTGTTATTTTGTTGCTTAAAATGCCAAAATCCTTAAAGTAGAGATATTTTGGCGTATATATCGACAAACTTATTGTTATGCGAAGTTTACCAATTTCTGGTGTATGTGATCTACAGGTCTACAAGCGTATTCGCTGCATTATGATCACACGTACACGAATGAGGCAAGCTCCCATTTGGATCAAATTTCACTTGAGCATAAAATAATATGTTTACTCTTGGATAAATTTGAGGTAAAAATCAATTATTTCAGTGTTTGGTAAAACCAATGGAACCTCAGTATTATGGAGGCATGGTTTTAAATCCAGAACTGGAACATGGACTCAAGGGCTGGACACCCTTTGGAGATGCAAAATTAGAACAGCAAGAATCTGAGGATGGAAACAAATACATTGTTGCTTCAGACAGAAGTGGACACCAGGACAGTTTTTCACAAAAGTTTCACTTAGAAGAGGAAAAACTTTATGTTTTATCGGGTATAAATTCTTCCAAAAAAGAAGGAAAATGTGACACTGATTCGTTACCTTAATATTGAAACAAAAATAAATTCAAATTATGACTTATTTTGGGTGCGCATCGGGTTCTTTTTGCAGCTTGGTTGCAGGTAAGCCATGGACAGGCTCACATTGCTGCAATATTCAAGACAAGAACCGGGGACCGGCCTGCTGGATGGGTTATGGCTCGACAGGGCTGCTGGTCGATGCTCAAGGGTGGCATAGTTGTCGATGCTTCCAGTCCGGTTGAACTCTTTTTCCAGGTACACAAAATTTCCTATTTTCTGATTTTGCAAGGTCGGGATTTTCTTGAAAAATGCCAGCCTGACCCATTTGACGCCCCTAATTTTAAGATATTTCCTTTCTTGTCGGGATTATTTCCTTCGGATTTTCGTGATTCGAGTTATGGTTTTTTTTCCTATTTTAGGCCAATGATACTACAGTCGAGATATGGGCCGATAGTATTTCGTTGCAACCATTTACTCAAGAAGAATGGGATTCCCATCAAGATCATAGCATTGAGAAGGTGGCATTATATTCAAATTATAGCAACTTTAAATCCAACTATAGTATGATTTTCTTCTCCCCATTTATTATAAATCGACTATACCTTACGTATAACATATTTGCAGATCAGAAAGAGTCAAGTGAAATTCCAAGTTGTTGATTCTCAAGGCCGACCATTAGAAAATGCAAAAATCTCTGTGAAACAGATACAACAGACATTTCCATTTGGCAATGCAGTTAGTAAGTTCATTTTGGAGAATAAGGCCTATCAAGAATGGTTTCTGTCAAGGTTCAAGTACACGGTATTTGAGAACGAAATGAAGTGGTACTCGACTGAGAGAGGTCCGGGGAAAGTAAACTATTCCCAGTCTGATACAATGCTAAAATTTGCCAAGAAGAACAACATCTTAGTACGAGGTCACAACGTATTATGGGACGATCCTAGGTATCAACCTTCATGGGTAAAAAGGCTTCCAAGAAAAGATCTACCATTGGCCACTGAAAAAAGAATGAATTCTATAATGAAACACTACTCAGGCCAAGTTATTCATTGGGACGTTATCAATGAAAATCTCCATTTTTCGTACTACGAAGAGAGAATGGGGAGAAATGCATCAACTATTTTCCTGAAAAGGGCTCATCAAATTGATCGGCAAGCAATTCCTTTTCTGAACGACTACAACACACTAGAACGTCCTTCAGATACAGATGCGACTCCGGCTAAGTACTTGGAGAAAATCAAATTGATTAGAGAACAAGGTTATCACGGGCCTCTTGGAATTGGGCTCGAATCACATTTTGACACACCAAATCTACCTTATGTTCGGGCTTCACTCGATATTCTTGCTTCCACAAAACTACCAATTTGGATTACAGAACTTGATGTTTCCCACAGACCTAAACAGGTAAAAATTTTCATTGACAATTTTCTTTATGAATTATCTTCTATCCCTCAATTCTTTGAACATATAGGTCGTAAAATGATTCATGTAATCGACTCTAACTTTATTCTTTCTGCAGGCAATGTACCTAACTCAACTCATAAAGGAGTTTCATGCTCATCCAGCAATTCAAGGCATAATAATGTGGGGATCAATGAGTACCAAAGGATGCTGGAAAATGTGCTTCACAGATAAAAATTTCAGTAACTTGCCAACCGGGAATGCGGTCGACAATATAATGAAGGTATGGAGGCATGAAGGTTTGCTAGGCACCACCGATGCTTATGGTTACTTTAACACTTCACTCTTTCACGGAGATTATGAGGTGGAAATCCGTCACACTTCCGCGAATTCTTCCAAGATCAGTCAATTCCCTTACCTCGGCAGACTATTTTAAGAAGAAGCACATTTCGAACTTCATGTATGAACTAATGTACACCTATACGAATTTCAAATTTCATGAATAAACTACTGTACACATAAAAGATGCGCGAATTATCGCTTGTGATTAACAGAATTTTCTCGTGAATGAAAAATATATAACTTTTACCTGTATAAGTGATTGTTTATTTCGTGTGTACTATATTTTATTTTATTATTATATTATTTCTCTTCAATCATAATAAATATAATAGTTCCCATTATTCCCTCACCTGAGACCACCTGACACTCGCTCTCCCAACCATTCCCCAAATTAATGCTCTTACCGCCATAAAACGGCTAGAGAGAACTCAAAATTGCGCCACTATTTTTCTATTTCTGTGTTTTTCGCCAACCAAATTGAACGAGGGTTTCCTCAAGAAGGTGCGATTTGCAACAAAGTAGCTTCAGTATAATCTTACAAAACCAGTTCATATCAGTATTTATACCGTTTAATTTTCACACGATTTCGATTTATTCTACATTTTACTGCTGATTTTTTACGTGTTTGTATTAGTTCCCTTAGTAATCTTGCCGCTTCAATGTTTTTGCTGCTGTTATTGGGGTTGATTCGGTGCAGTTTTTGACCCTTTATATTATTATTATTATTTTATATGGTGATTAATTCTTAGATATATTATATTCTTTATGTACATAGTATTTTATACGGTCGTTAATGCTCAAGTAAATGACTGCCCCTAATTTAGCTTCATGTATCATTACTTCCCAATTAAATCAGCAAGTTGAGTAGCAACGAGCAGGGGTTTTGTGAGTTCCTTGAATTAAAATTGTAGAGCAGGCTACAGATTTTTAACTTTTAAGTACATGCACGACTAGTTTCTACCAGTGTAAGTACTGTTAATTTCCCCCTTCTTGGGTACTGTTTTAGAAATTGTTTGCCAGATGCTGATCATATTTTAACTAGTGGATTTTTTCTTCTGGGACTTGTGTATTAATAAGCATCGGACTGTAAAATTCAATGAACTAACCAGAAATAAATTTGGGTTTCTGAGAATCAAAAGCCCAAATTCAATCCATGGAATGTTAGTGGTCATTGAACCCAGATGGTTTGCATTTTACTGAGTCCACTCCATGCATCATGTACTTGCCAGTTTTACGAAAACCATGTCGATGACTACCTTCCCAAGGAAGTATTTTGCAGGGTTTTAAAGTATCTTGCAATGATTAGATTAGTTTCTGAAGGCCACCTGTTCTGAAAATTGGGGGTAAAGGTATAACTGTGACTGAGTTTCTATGAACTTTTCTCTCATCATCATTGTTTTTTTAGTTGTCATGTCAGTCATCTTTTCAACTAGTTAAACCATTTAGGTTCTGTATTGAATTCTTTTGGAGGAGTGATTTGAAGTTTGTTGTTTTGTTGATTGTATGGTTAGATGTTCTGGCAGATTAGATGGATTGGGTGTAAATGGAGTTCTGATGAAAAGTCACCCATCCAATAACTAAACGGACATTAATAGATGTGATCTAAATGGTTTGGACCTATCGCACCAAGCTAGAATCATACCATTAGATGGCAAATTCCACAAGTTATCCCTTTCCTTTTTTGTATATAAACTATTCTAGCCCAGCCTTTTGACTGTTACGATTCTAGAACCACCTTTCGCAAAACTGTTTGACCTATATCCTATAGGCAATCAAAAGCACTTTTTTATAACAGAGGCTGCTATTAACAGAGAATGCTCTAGTTTTCGTTTATGAAGAGTGACACCTGCATATGAGTTGAGAATTTCCCTTTTTAAATCGAAATTTCAGTTATTATATTTGCTTTGATTTTTGGAAAAATAATGAGCTATGCACGGTAATTGACTTTGGTGTAATGCTCCATGGGGTTTAATTTTCTGATGGATCTATAACATCACATTTAATGCAGTTTATGCACAATTTACTTGATTACAATAGAAGACTTAATTTTATCTATATGATTTTTATTACCATTGTTGTTGTTAATGGTGTTGCTGGTAATTTTTTCCCTGAGATGTATTCTTACTTTAATATTTTCTACATGGCTTCAGTCACATTATGTTGTCCTGCCTGAGTTTGATCCACATTCTTGAAGACCTGTTTTACCTCGATTTCATTAGTTTGTTCATCTTTTCCCCCAAATATAATCGAAAGAAACAAAAATAAATTTGTAGATTTCATGACCTCCTCAAATTGACCAGGACATTCCGACTATTGAACTCAGGACCTACCACACCCAAAGCGAGAATCAAGGCTTTATTTGTGTGAATTGTCATTGTTAAAATCAGTGTTCTAAAAGGCGCGTCTAGGCGTGAGGCGAGACCAAAACGCCAAGCCTAATGAGTTAGCGTCTTATTTGGCGGTCAACGACAGTTGTTGACCGCTAAAACGCGCCTAAGCGCGTTTTTTTTTTATACAATTCTTTTGAAGTTAAAAATTATTAAATGCTAATTTCTCCAGTTTGCCCTAATTTAAAATTAGATGACACAGAGGATGAATTAGATGAAGAAGATGTTATTGAATTGGAGTCCGATAAAAAGTTAAATAAAATTTAAGTTCCTATGCTATTTACTTACTATTTTGTATTTAAATTTGAAACCTATATTTTTGTTGGAAACTTTGAAAAAATGTATAAAGTTCCTATAAATCTGTTTTAAATGTTTAGTAAGTATTATTTTTAATTGATTACAAATTAAAATAATATTAAAATAAGAAAACTCCTTTTTACGCTTTTTTACGTATGTGCCTCGCCTAAGCTCGCCTAGCCCTGGGCTTGGCCTCCACACATCGCCACGTATTACGCCTTTTAGAACAATGGTTAAAATTATTTGAGTGACTTTGGATAAAGTGCACTCTAAGATCCATAATTGATGATGTAATTGAAACAGACAACTGGAGTCATTTTTCTTATGGAAGATACAGGCACTCCCTGGTTGGCATGCATTGTTTTGTTCTTATACTTGTAAATTTCCTATTATTCGATGGAGCTGAGCGAATTGTGCAGGTCAGTGTTACTGCCATTGATTAATCGTGATTTAATTTCTGGCTTTGTTATTTAGTGCAAAAACTTAATATTTCCAGTGAGCAGCCAGTATCTCTGTTATTTGGTTGTTATATATTACCAAATTATACGGGAAAAATACTCTGCATCCTGAGTCCTCGAAGTAATAGACTTCCATTTTCTATATTCTTAATCCATATATGGTTTCTTATCAGAAGGAAATTGTATTTGCGTCCCGAAAATACCCTTGTGCGGAGGTCCTCATATCTGATGACTCCAGAACTGACCAGAAACAGAATTAAATAGAACTTTGGAAATGAGTTAGGCAGCTGAGTAACTATTTTCTGAGTCAGTTGCATTATTGAGGCAGGCAACTGAATCAGAAATATTTACACCTTTCAGTGGGCAGTAACTATTTCCTCATAATGTTACACTATTGATGTAATTGTACAACTATGACTTAATAGTTAATAAGGTTACATTATTAAATCTAGCTTCAACACTTGTGATACCAGTGCTTGATACCCATTTTTTTTTTACAGTCTTGATTCTTTTATTTACGAGCAGATCTGTCCAGGTTGACAATGAAATAAAAAAGTGATAATAAGGTTACATTATTAAATCTAGCTTCAACACTTGTGATATCAGTGCTGGAAACTTTTTTTTTTTAACAGTCTTGATTCTTTTTTTTACGAGCAGATCTGTCCAGGTTGACAAGGAAATAAAAAAAGTGATCTGTGGCTGGCTAAAATAATTTGTAAAAATGGGGCATTCCGAGAATCGAACTCGGGACCTCTCGCACCCAAAGCGAGAATCATACCACTAGACCAAATGCCCTGTTGTAGTTGATTATTTTGTTCTTTGGAGCTTGTAATTTGCTTCTTGCTTTTTCTGCATATAAATTGTTCAAGACAGCCTTTTGACTATTATGCTTCTAGAAGCACATTTCCCAAAACTATTTTCAGTTCTTCATAGGTAATCAAAGGGAGCTTAGATCTTTGAAGTTCAATGAATGGACAGTTCTCTAGTTTCCGACGATAAAAAATTGCGTACGTGTATATGAGTGGTGAAGTTCCTTGCTTATATTGCAATTTAGGTTTTGGGATAAGAATAAAGCTAAGCGTACAACATTGGTTGACGACCATGTGTTGTCAAAACCCCGGCATGTGATGTAGAAAAAGTTTTTAAAAATGGATGGATATGATGATGTCAAATAGGATGTTATTAATCAATGTTGTACATATAGCATGATTCTTGGCATAATGCTTGATGTGGTTTAATTTCAGGGTTGTCTGTAGTGGCGCTGCTGCTGCTATTTTTTCTTGTCATGTATTCGTAGTTTTTAATACTTATGGTATGGCCTCTGCCCCAATCAGTTGACCTAGCCCTTGTTTGTTGCATCTCAGTGTCTTTGAGAAGACCTCTTTTACCACTTTGGCATAATGACTTAGTTGACTTTATTTATATATTTCATCCTTGCTTTGCTGAAATATAGTTGAAGATAAAAATATCATGACCACCTTACTCTGAATGGGGAATTTCGAGAATCAAACTCTGGACCTCTCGCACACAAAGCGAGAAAAATATCACTAGATCCAATGCCCTGTTGTAGTTGATTGTTTTGTTCCTCGGAGCTTGTAATTTGCTTCTTGCTGTTGACTATTGTGCTTCAAGAAGCACATTTCACAAAGGAGTATTGAACTCACAGGCTACCGTTAACAGAGAGCTCTCTAGTTTCGGACGATAAAAGTGTCTACTGCATACGAGCTTTGAAGTTCCTTTTTTGAAACTGTAATTATATTATAATGCTCAATGAGTTGTAATTTCGTGCAGGATTGTTTATTGTGATGCTGGTGCTGCTAAAGCTTTTCTTGACTTGTAAACATACCTTTTAATATTTATGGTGTGGCCTCGGCCGCAATCTGTTGACCTAACCCTAGTTTGATCTATCTCTGTGTCTTGGAGAAGATCTGTTTTACTACTTTGGCATAATGACTAAGTTGACTTTGTTTATGATATTTCATTCTTGTTTTCCTAAAATTTATTTGAAAGAAAAAAATATGTAGAATTCTGTTAGGAATCCAACCAAAAATGAGATGCTGCTGAAAAGAACACAGAAATAAGTAACTGAACTTTTTATTGAATTGAAGAAATTGACTACAGAACAGAAAGATAACAGACTTAGATAGGGACTCTCCACTATCTCCTCTCTACTCTCAATTTATGCCTGCCACTAGACTCTCCTACCTCTATAACTTTCCACCGCAACAGAATGCAGTTCCCCTTTTCCCGCCAGCTGGTGTGTCATGCTTCTTTACTCGTCAAGAATAAGTGAATCGGATGGGAGGCTTATAAGATTCATGACCACCTTAATTTGACTGTGGCATTCCGAGAACCGAACTCAGAACCTCTTGCACCCAAAGCGAGAATCATACTACTAGACCAAATGCCCAATTACTGATGATTTTAAGAACTTAGCTAAATTTTTTATCCACACAAGTAATAGTGTATACACTGGGTTAGAAAGTCAAGTGGAGGAAAAATTTATTTTTCCAATGTCACTATCATTGTTATAACAATACCTATAATTTATTCTTCCAAATTTTGTTGCTTATTCATACTGTATGCCTCTTGTTTCAGTAGAATAAACTACTGACAGAATTTCATTTCATTTCATCTTGGCCTCTACTCAGCGTTTTGCTCAAATCTCTGGAAGAAAAAAAAATATACATACATGTGCTGGTTAAAAATGTTTTCATGTGAAGCTGGGCGAGGACTGACAAGAAGCTGGAGTTTCACTGTTGAATTTCGTACATTCACCTTCTTGCCACACATGTGCACATGTACATGCTCAATGCTTATTTACACGATTTGACATTCTCTTAATTATCTAATTAGATTGAGCCCCTGTTTGGCCCCATTATATCAAATTATAATTTTTTGAATAGTATTTTTTTTTTTTTTTTTTGAAAAACGTGTGGTTGAAAAAGAAGGAAAAATATTTGATTAATGTTTAATATTATTTTATGGAAGATTGTGTGGTTGAAAATAAGAAAGAAGAATAAATTTTTGGGATTATGGGGCCAAACGAGGGCTGAATAGATCACACTATTTTTCTTATTGATGATGCAGGTGTTTCCTCGCTGACACGTTGTTTCAATAGCGGCTTCTTTTTAGTACTCTATGATGCTATGGAGCACGGTGAATTGTGCAGGTTAGCTAAGTGTTATTAATTAAATTCGCTTAAAATTCTGTACCTTGCCAAGTTATTTGATGCCAAAACTTAATATTTCTATTTCCCCGTAGTGGTCTATAAATACATCCGTTATTTGGTTTTTATATATTACTAAAATATGCAGTTTATATTAAATTATTAATACGTTGAATCTTGATTCTTCCTTGACATAATAATTTTCCGTTTTCTAAATTCTTGGTCCATATTTAGTAGAATCTTGTCAGCAACCTTTGTGCTGAGGTCCTCTTAAACTTTGGTCCATATTTAGTAGAATCTTGTCAGCAACCTTTGTGCTGAGGTCCTCTTAAACTTTGGATCTGACGACTCTAGAAGTGAGAGAATCAACATTATTTAAACCTTTCAGTAGGGGCAATAATTTTTTATGCAAAGGTTGCATAATTGAGGCAAGCAACTGAATCAATAATATTTAGACCTTTAAGTGGCAGTAACTGTTTCCTCATAATGTTACATTATTGAGGCAATAGGTCAACAATATATAATCCTTCCAGTGTGGTATCAACTATGTCTTAATAAGGTTACATTATTAAATCTAGCTTCAGCACTTGTGAAATCAACTTTAGATACTTAGTTTTTCAGTCTTGATTCTTTTATTTACTAGAGAGCTGTCTAGGTTGACTAGGAAAAAAAAAAGTTCTATTTGGCTGACTGACAATTAATTCATAAAATGGGGCATTCCGAGAATCGAACTCGGGACCTCTCGCACCCAAAGCGAGAATCATACCACTAGACCAAATGCCCTGTTGTTTTAATTACTCTGTTCCATGGATGATCAACCTGTTTACAAGTCTGATCTACACTATTTATTTGCAGCGAACTTGAGTTAGTTGACCTTACGTTACGTTACATTACCTGCTTTAAATGGTGTGATTGGTAAGTGCGTGACAAAATATGTGGATGGTTGATGTAATTTTCATGAATAATGTACCAAAAATTGGGGACTGATGGTTTTAAGTAAATGTTTCTGTTTCATTTTCCCTGTATTGACTTCAAAAATGCACTTCATTTATATTTGTTCTTCTTGGAGGTGGTAAAACTGGGTAATTGCGATTCCCTTTTAGTTGATTAAGGACTAAAGGAGTTCCCCTAGCTGGAATCAAAATAGGTGATGGAAAAACAAGAGTGATGACATTTTTCATTGGATAAATCATAAAATTTATGGAGTAGTTTTATTTTAGTCACCAAACTTTTATTTCTATGTGATACTGAAGTTTGCTTTGGGGTTTAGTTTGGTTAATCAGCTGATATCTGTTTTGATGTCCAACATTCAAGACGTTAATGTTAATGCCTCATAAAATTGTTGTATTCTACATTGGATCCCATGTTAGAAAAATTAATGGATTTTAATTTAGTGATCAATGTTTTTAACCCATTCTACATCAACTTAATGGGGATGCCATCCCTTCTGATGATCAATTCAACCTCTTATAAAAAAGATATACCTTGATTATATTTCATATCTTCAACAAGTTTAATAATGAGCATAACGGCCCAGCAAACATTATTATATGTTTTTCAGGACATCCTTTAAATGTTTATCTTGTTCGGTATATCTTTTTTTTTTTTTTTCCAATACATCTACTTTAGGAACAAACTGATATTGGAATTCATTTCCTTTGAAAATTCCGCCTGTGGTTTTATCATCTATGTTAATAGTTCATAGAGTGGTTCATCAAGAATTTGAAACCCACTTCTTTAATCTTATGTGAGAGATTCAATTGAGGATACTAAGCATGCCATTGTTGATTTAAACAATCCCAATCAAATTAAATTATCTATTCCAGGTAGGTCTAATGTTTCATTTTATTGTCCTTTTCAGCTCAGCAATTTCAACTCCTTTGAGGGGGTTGTGTACCGCGTGCCTCACTTTGATCAGCTCTTCAAGAGAACTGGCAGCCTAGAGAAGAGTTTCGACGGTAGAAGAACCATAAATAAACTCTAATTTACATTTTTTTTCTATAATTATGTCCCCCAAAATCTCTCTTTTTCTGCACTTGGCTAACATTTCTTCCAGGAACACCTAAAATCTTGAAACCCGAAAAGCTCATTGAGAATGAGGTAATTTACTTCTTGGCTAGAAAAATAGATGATCCAAATTTCGAGATCATACACAATGGGGTGTTGGGGTCTAACTTTGTTTTCCCCCGTCATTGAATACCCTTTTCCTTTCCTTTCCTCTTCTCTTTTGAATAAATATTCTATTTAATTTGCTCTTTGAGTACTAACTTGAAATATATTCAAAATGCAAACAAGGTCTCAAGTCTGTTTGCAGGCACCAGGGACAAATGTGTTGGTTGTAATATGACAGCCTATCCGATTGAGAAAGTAATAAGCACTTAGTTACATGACAAAATATGGAATTGATGTATACAGAAACAGTGCAAATGACATCATATTTCAGCTTCTGAATTCTCAGGTCAGATAGAAGTTATAATTTACTCCTCGCTACTGGTTAGCAACAGAGATTGTGATCTGTCCTTAATTTGTTACCTCGGTACAAAAGAAAATTATTCTAAACGCACATTTTCACTGAATTGAGTGGAAAAAACGCCTCTAAAAATTTTCATTTAAAAGGTCATTTAAGACAGTCAAATGTTTAAGATACCCTTATCAAGGAAAATATGTCTCTCCCATTCATCTCTTACATAATCTAACATTGTTTCGAAAACTCACAAAAAGTAGGCCTTTTTCCCTTTTCTATCTCAGTCCTCCTCGGACAATTGTAGAAAAAGCTTAATTAGTCAACTTTCAATGGCTTTATGAAAAATATTTGTTTATTCTGTCTAAGGTTACTGTCAATGGGGCTTCATACCACAGGAGCTGCTTCAAGTGCTGCTATGGAGGTTGTACAATAAGTCCATCCAACTACTCCAACTACTCTGCACATGAAGGAAGACTCTACTGCAAGCACCACTATATCCAACTATTCAAGGCCAAAGGAAATTACAGCCAACTTGAATCCGATGTAGAAGAAGAATAGCTACAGAGCTGAAGTTTGAACTACATGAAGATGTCTTCATGCTGTTCTCTGTGTAACCTTTTCTTTTCAGAAGTTTCTTAGATGATTTTCATGCTAACCTGGAATTATTCTTGCATGTTCCTCATCTATTTTCGTATTTTCCTTTGATGATCTATGTAAAGTTTCTACAGAATTTTTTGGAGATGACATAAAAGTAATTTATAGGGGCTTGTTTGTTCAATGTGCGATCTACATTCATTTGCGTTATTTAAGAAAGTATATTCAAATAATATCTCACACCATACTCGTCCAACAAAACGACCTCTGTCCGAGTATTTGGGAGCAATACCTGAAATCCTAATATCAGGGAGACAACACGTGTACAATACATACTGTACCCCTGAAGAAAAAGTTACGAAATTAAACTCCAAGCAATCCAACACGTTTCTTCAGCAATTATGCCTGAAAGTTCTGGTAAGAACACTATTCCGCCTTAGGTAAATGCATGGAACTCTTTAACACGTCTGCGTGTAACTAACAAAATGCTAATGAAGTATAAGACAAAAAAAAAAAAAATGTTTAAGCAGACAGTAATCACATATATTGTAAATTAAAGTCAGTGCTATGCATAAACCAAAGTGAATAAATCAATTGTATAAGAAAAGTTGGAATTAACATATGTACACTACATGCCTGGAAAAGATATTGATTTAATAGCCGAGGTGGCCTGGAGAAGTAGCAGATAAAAAGGCAAGGATGCAGCTTCTAACGCTTTACATGTTCAAATAAGGGATAATGCTGGAGTACTAAAGCTCAGGCCAAAACAAGTATTTACAAGGTTTTCGGAGTCATTAATTCAAATGAAGTATTAGTTCCCAAAAATCATGCAATTAACTGGAAAAAGTGGACCCAAATGATACGGAGAAATGAATTTTGCATTAGTTTTTAATATTATACCGATGAATTCTTCCTTCTGAATCAAAAGTAGCATTTTAAAAACTTCAATTCACACCTCTAAACTCTTTAAACATTGAAACACAAAATTCACCTTAATAAGTCCTCCCTGTTGGAGCCAAATACTTCGATTTAATATCCTTTTAAGTTTGGAGTTGCCAAATGTTGATCCTACAAATATAGAAACTGTAAGGCTGAAAAATAATGGCCAATCATGAACTAGATTATCAATTATGACATATATCTATAACCAATCAGGTAGCAGAAGATGGCATTCCACACCATTCAGTGATAAAATGAAAAGACATGACTTTGGAGTTCAACACCATTAACTGGCAGCAGATTTTGTGATGACTATAAATCCAATTGTCAATAAGCCATTCTCAAACGATGAATAGATACTAAGCATCAATAGTCATAAATCTATACCTTTGGCTACGGAGAGACCAGGCGAGACAAATTATTCTGACTCTGTTCACAATTTACGGTTGCGGCGAATAGATTGGAAGAGTACTTATACGGCATATTAGCTGTCATGTGCCAACCAGTTGGGAAATAAGCTTGGTGTTAACTTTAAAAGGAAAACCGAAAATTGACATATTTTTGTACTTATAATCTCTTAGTACTTATAAAACCATTTTTTTAGGTTGGCCAAACATGGTCTAATTTAAAGGCCATCATAAAATGAAATACTATTTATGGATGTCTTCCAGCAAGTATTTATTAGTTATTGCACTAATCTAAGAAATCCAAGAAACTCAGTAGTTTCTTCAATTTTTGGGATAAGTTACAATGATGATTATTCTCATTTCTTTTGGTACAACAAAGACGAGCTGAGTTTTATTCCCAACAAACTAGGGGTTAATTGAATGAATACTTTTTTGCCAAGTCATAGATCCAGAATCCCCCATCTACCACAACATCCAACAAAACCAAATCTTGGGCAATGAGATATTTCTCTCATTTGATTTCGTTAACATGTTCATTAATATATTGGAAAATTTTGTGATGAGGAAAATACAATTCACGAAGCGATTTCAGCAATGAAGGGTCATAATCATTAGAGATACCTGCCTTTATCATAATGGAGTATGTAGTCAATGTATTGCGGTTGGTGAGCATAGTATTGAGATACATGGGAGTAGCAGAAAAGTTTAAAGCACATATATACACATCTAATAGACAGCTTACAGACTAGAAGAATTATAAATATCTAACAAGTTTGTATAGATCAATAAAAAGGGCAATACCTTTATATATGCAGCTATAGTTGTCTTGTTAGTACCAACAGACTATCGAACTGTTTACAGCCTCTACTGTAATTATCCAGCCTAAACAAAGACAAGAAGATATTTTCGTCTGTAACCAATCATAGGCAGTTCAGAAATATGAACACCAGCTACAACTGAAATAAAATTCATAGCCCTTGTCAAGATTTTAATAGATAGAAGTATAGAACCAAAATTTCACGACATAAGGAGATAAGCAAAACAGCTTATACAATCAGATCACATTAGACACTTGTAAATGATGAAGTTATGCAGATCTTGTAAAAAACTAGGAAAGTTACATGGTCTTCACATAGTTAATGTAAGCAGCCCAAAATCCAGAATTTGAACCTTCGCGGAAGGGAGAATCATTCTGCATTGAATTCCTTAGGGCATAATCTAAGACAATGCACTGCACAATTAAACCAAAGTGCCCAACAGCTGCCAATAACATCAATATAATGAAGGATTTTTAACCTTCAGAATCTCAGATCAATGTTGGATCGCAGATTACGACTGAATCACAGTCTTTGAGAATTGTCGGCCATTTCCCAGGCCCATGCTTAAAGACTCCAGCCGTCGGAGCTGCTTCTTCCTCTGGATCCCACTTCTGCTTCGGTGCATCCATTGCTTAATAAAGCATAGATGAAATTCTGAACAGGGGTTACCTGCACCGAAAAATTAATCCCAAAAAATCAGCCAAGAAAATAGATATTGTATTTTTGGGAAGACAGAAATTTGATAATTATGGTGTCCTTTGTCTCTAACAGAATTACTCCTAGAATGTAATTTAGTCAAAATCATTCTACCGAAGAAAAGTATCTCAGTTTCAAGCAATTCCCGAATCCGCAAAAATGGGAAAAAAAATTTAAAAAATCGCTGATCAGGATTTACCCCCTGAAATTCCCATCGAAATAAAGCAGTTCAACTCAAAATCCAAACGAATTGCGATAAAAGAAATAGTTCGGATTGATGAGGCCCCAGAACTCAAACCCTAAACCTAATTGCGTAATGCGAAACGAAATCATCTGAAGATTGAACGAGCGTTAACCATTGAGGCATCTATGAAGAGGAAGATAAAGAATTACCAAAAAAATTGTGATTCATTAATGATCTGCAGCATGGAATTCAGAATTAACTCCCGGGAGCCGCCATATATATAAATAGATATACACCTTTAAAATAAAAAAAATTATTATATTTTTAATTTCATGTAAATTTATTTGAATAGACATATATAAAATAAGGAAAAATATATCGCTCTAAATTTACCCACTAATATATATTTCCATTCCTTTTTCCCCCTTTGATGAAAATGAAATCAACACACCATTGACCTACAGTCATCTGCACGATAGATTTCAAGCTAATGCGTTCATGGGTGTTTGTGTTGACAGGCTTGATGACCAGTTTGTGGTTGCAAATTTTGACAGTGGTCCCTCCAACAGCTGATTCAGAAGTCTACAGCAAACTAGACACAGTATAGCAATTATAAAATAACAAAGGGCCCCAAATTGAAAATCATTTTCCCGGCACTATTATAAATAATCTAAAAGGGCTCCAAATTGAAAAATAAAAATCAGTAATTGCACTTCAGCTTTATGCGATTACGGCCCGTTTGATTCTCATTTCGTGGAAATTACACAAAATCATAGTTTAAATATTCAATATTCTAAAATCAGATGAGAAGTTTGATATTTCCAAAATCAGATATATTATAATTAAATATATTATATTAATTCATCTATTTTCTCTCTCTCTAAATCATAAATACACAAACCCTAATTATTTTATCCCCATTTTCTCTCGCCTCTCTCTCTATCACCGCTGCCACCGCACTGCCAGCTCGATACCGTGGCACCACGTCGGTTCTCTCTATCTATTCTCACCTCTTACCCTCTTCTCGTCACGAAGCCTCACCTCTAACATTCTCTCCGCCGCAAAGCCGCCTGAGAGCGCCGGAGTGAAGCCATGCGAAGTTGTGGGAGCAGCTTGACACCACCATCGTCCTCTCTCCGATTTCGACCTCCGCTTCGCACTTTGATTTTCCGAACGCAACCAACCCCCAAAACCTTCGATCTTCCGATACCCATTCGCAATCGCTGCCATGCGCAAGTGGCGTTGCTAATGGTGTGGTGGTTCGCGGCAGCACTGATGGCGTTGGTGGTTCGCAGTCGTCGCGATGATGGGGTCTGGTTTTGGAAAATGTCGTAGTGCTCTTAGTCGATTAGATCTGGTGACGTGTGGTTGTGGATATGGTGGATCTGCGGTGGTATGTTTTGGGCGGAGGTGGTGGATCTGTGGTGGTGGTCCGTGTGGTGGTGATGGTGGTCATTTTTTGTTATTGTTGTGGTGGTGTTGTGGCGGGGTCAATGGCGGTGGTGGTTCTTTTTTTTGTCTGTGACCAATTATTTGGTTCATTGTGACTAGCTATTAAATTGTGACTTTGTGGTGGTGTTGTGGTAGGGTCAACGATGGTGGTGATTTTTTTTGGTGTCTGTGACCAATTATTTGGTTCATTGAGACTAGCTATTAGACTGTGACTTTAAAATTGATAATTTGTAATTAAAAAAATAATCTGTGACCAACAAATTTGAAAACATGTGACCTATAAGTTTTTTGATTTGTAACCAATTAAATAAATCGTGACCTATAAAATTTTTGATCTGTGACTTTGATATAATTTGTGACCAATTAATTTGATAATATGTGCCAATAAAACTTTTGATTTGTGACTTCGAAATAATCTGTGACATATAAAATTTTTGGAAATAATGTGTCATATTAAAATTCTGATTTGTGACTGAAAAATAATATGTGACTAATTAAATTGTGAATCTGTGATCAAATTATATAAATATGTGACCTATAATATAATTAATTAATTAAATCATAAATAAATTTTAATAAATATCTGATTTTTGAAATTTTAAACTTATTTTCTCATTATTAAAATGGGGTATACTTGTGCTCTTGTTTATGATTTTTTCCCTTTTTTTTAAAATATGAATTGACATTTTCTTTGAATCCCACAAAGTGATTTTATTTTCAAAAAGTATATATAAATATGTTTATAAATACTTGCCAAACATCTCACTTATAAGTAAATTTTGAAATAAGTAATTTTTATAGGCCAAAATAGAAAAAATAAGTTGCTTATCTAAATTAAAAAATAAACTATCAAAACGGTAACTTTTAAGTTACTTTTAAGCTTATCGAAACATGCTAACAGTGGTACTGAATAGTAATATAGCATATTAGAAATAATGCACATTTCAGCATGAGTGACAACATAGATGTAGTACCATAGACAAACTGCACGAGACTTTCTTATCTCAAGTTGCAGGTGAGAACTCAATTTTGGTTCCTTTAAAGGGAAAAGCAGAAAATGAGAAAAATTCTTATGGTTCTTCCATTCTCGGTATTACAGGCTCTGATCTTCTTCTCTTGGGCTCATTTTCGCCCAGTTGCAAGGAAAATCGAATGTCTTCATCAGAAGCATTCCTCAATACAGAGAGATTGCCAAGCATCAGTCTTTCTTGTTGATCATCACGATGAATTATGGACCGCCCGCTAAAGCTTGGTATGAACTGATGTTCAACACTTGGACCTGGGTTCAGCCCTTCTTCCAAATCGAATGTTGCTTCCACTGGAGATGAGTTTATATCTGGACCACCTGCACCATCTTCCAAGGGAAAATGTTGAATGTGAAGACCCAAAGGCTCGGATTTATCCTTGGGAAGCATTACATCGGGAGGTGAGGAGTCCCCAGCATTAGAGCCGACCACTGTCATGGAAGCAGATCTCTGTTCTTGAACTGCAACTATAACAAATGCCACAAATAAAAATAACCAAAATGATGTCCATATCCGATATGACAAATTTACCCCGATTATAATATAGCAAGATGTTATGTGGATGTCTTGCACACTTTCAGACCATATTAGATACCATAGTGACAAGATTTAGATTCTTTTCCTTTCTTTAATACTGTCCATAATTATCTAATTGACTTTACCAAACATGTCATAAGAGCACAAGCCAAACACATAGATACAAGATAATCGGGCAAAAGATGTCTAAAGCTTTACACGTCTACATACCTTTCAGAGCTTCATTTGTAGTGATCAGATCGAGTTCAAGGAAATTGAGCAGCCGCCCAAGATCAACTCCACTAGTCCAGTTCTCGGGAGGCTGGCCAACTTTTAGTTTAAGACGGCCCCTATTTGCAGTCCCACCCCAGATTATCCCTATTGGACGTGGCTTTTCTCCTTTTTCACCCTTCAGAACGATGAGACTTCCACTATCTCCTTCAAGGTCAAATGTTTGTTGGTTCTCGCCAACAACAAGAAAATCGGTCAAAAAGCATATCCCTTTCTCATCATTGTACTCCAGAGCATATGCCAATACAGTTCCTGCAGTCAAACCAGAACTTCTTCCGACTTTCATTACTTGCTTTCCAATGAGACTGTCAATTGGAGATTGTAAGTCAATAATTTTAACATTTCCAATCTCTCCTATCCCTTTCACGGATGTAGTTACAGCAGTCATATCGAAATCGTCAGTGAAAGGGATAAAGGCACCATCTGCCCTCACAAAGGTCTCTGCAAGTGGAAGGAAATATCAGGAGACTGCAATCACTCCATAAATATAATATTTAGTTGATTAGACTCTCAACTCGAAAGGCCACGTATCGGGACAGACATTCAAGAGGGAGAAAGAAGAGGCAAAATGGTAAAAAACAATATTCAAAATTGTCAGATATTAAATTGACATCGAAGGGTAGTACATTTAATTCAACTATTGATTATTTCCCTGATAGAATGCCTGTATTTGGCACTACCTCCTTCTTGATCTTAAACCCAAATATACTGAAAACTGACCTGGATTTATGCCAGCAAATATTCCATACCAGAGGTCATCTCTGATGAATGAAGTTGCTCTTTCAACTGCACCAAGGTAAACACCAGGTCCAAGTGTTGGTGGTAAAGGATGAAACATCTTTTGATTTGGATAATCTAAATCAACAGCAACATGACGATTTGTCAGGAAACCAACTTGTCGATTGCCTGTTTGGCTCCTCACGATAGCACCCAAGGTGCCGTAGTTTTCTTGATTTGCAACCTGACATCAGGGAAAATACAGTGGTACTGTAAAGAATTATCTGGTGGAAGGTAAATCTGTTTAATTTCTAAAAAGTTCCTCAAGAAATGGGTGTGTGATCTTTCATTTAGAGTATGTTCATGATATGGCCATTTTACAACAACGTGTCTTTCGGAAGTTAAGAAGAAAACCTACTTAAATTGCCTTCTTAGGAGATATGTAAACTGGTAGAATTTCTAAAGCAATCTGAGTTCTACACAGTGAAGAGCTTGAAGATGACCATAAATGAGCATAGATTGCTTATACAATCAGAAGAAGACGACTCTGCGACATTCAGAGATTCAAGAAGAGGGTACTTTTCAGGCACAATGCAAAGCATATTCTGACATAATCATATGGATCCTAGAGCCCAAATGTTGCAATGAGAAATTTTTAGGTTAATAGGCCATTCAGCAAAACTCCCCATTCCCCAGTGGTAAGTACTCATTTCTTTTCCACGTGCAAAATTAACATTCACTTCCATCGAAGTGTAATAAAAGCACATGGCTCCAGATATCGGAATCCTAAGTACTATTTTATTCAAATTAGAGAAACTTTATTTCACACGTCATATTTTAGTCAAAATGTGACAAAGGATATTGAAAAGCATATGGATCATGTTTTGAACTCTTGTCAGTTCGAGAGAAATGGAGATGAATCAGAAAATCTGGAATTATGTCAAGGTCATATTTGGATGGAAAAATCCTTACCGTCAAGAGATACTGTTGACTTATGGTTTAACTAGAATAGTAAAAACCTCAGGTATTGAATTAAGAGAAGCACATCATATTATAGAAGTGGAAGGTTACAACACATTTTCAAAATACCTGAGAACCTGAACCAATAAGTAGGTCACTCCCACGCAGATCATCAACAATCTCAGTGTACAACTGTTCCTTGGGTGTTGGCTCTGGAGCACCAAAATATGAAAATTCCACCACATCCACATCACACCACACCCCTCCTGGTCCCTGAAGATGTAAATAGCATTTCAACTTTAAAGCATAATACAGGAAGAATCAGAATTCAGATAGATAAAATATTTGCAAGTTAACCATGCCATACCCACTACTGGTGAAGGAACTTATAGTTCATGTCTTTGGCATGAAAATCCAAGACATGCATAATACTAGTAAACAGTATTATAGAAAGTAAGTAGGATAGCAAGTCAACAAGGTAGACAATGTTTCAGAATTAACCCTCCCTACTTGGTTTGTTTTACCAGGAAAGAAATAAAACTTTTGCAAAAATGTTTGGAAAGCATAAGCGTCTTTGTTGTTAATTGTTACCTCCAAAGCAGTTGGTAGACATTGGATCGGATTAAGCCACTGCTTGTGGACTTTTCGTGATACAAACACCAGTATTGCTGGTATATTCGTTAAAATGCCGCGTCGAATCCGAAAACCAATTGCTGTGCCAAGACTGTAACAACGCAAGATCTTGCTATGAAATGCCCTAATGGTCATGAGCTCAAGTAAGGTATTTGCTCGCTGACCTTCTGGAAATTGACCATCTAGTGACTCGGGTAAAACCCCCTTCTGTAGGTTAGCAAAGTAATTTGCCCTCTCTTCAGCATCGTCTTTTATTCGACAAGGCCATGAAAAGTAAGCAGCACTACTCTCGCCATGTTGTCCTGCAGAAGCATGGGGTTGAAGTGACGGTGGACTAAATGAAGGCCGACATGAGTGACTGCAACAGTACTTTTCAAGGTCCATAGCTGATTCCTCAGATGGTGTTGAGCCCGAGCAACGAGTTCTCGAATTTAACTTTGTTTGATCCATCAATTAGTTTGCAATAGATAAAACTTATTATCAACCATCAACTTCCTGCATGACAGGAAACCCAAAAGGTTTCCTCAAAACACCCTATCCAGTTAGTTTTCTTCCTGACATAGATTCCAGTGATATTTTGTGGAAAAGGTAAATTATGAGCAGAAGTTTCTTCTCGTAAAACAAAGCTAATAAAGCAGCTAAACCTTTTTTCAAAATTAGTAAAGCAGTACATATTTTCATTAGTGAATAAGCGGGTTAATTACCCCAATAATCACTGAACTTTACCGCAAGTTCCACAAGGTCACTGAACTTTAAAAACTACGTGGTTAGTCACTGAACTTTCGAAAGTG
>CAIGRT010174166.1:0-10807 GCA_903798405.1 Fraxinus platypoda | reverse complement strand
ATGCTCAAGTCAGTCGAAATTAGTTTAGAAGGTGTTAATTGTTAGGTGTATCACATTGAAACAAAAGAGGACATCAAAGTTTTAGAAGAACCGAAAGAATACAGAGTCTTGTTAATGTTTAGCCCTTTTTGTTGCTGATATTAATGTCTTCTATGGAATTCAGTTCCATGAAGATACAAATGAGAGAAATTTCTTGAACTTGATAGTTGAAGAAGACATAATAGAAGACTAAAATTCTAAATATTAAGAGGAGACATTGCGAAAATTAATGATATATGAAAGGGAAAGCTACAAAGTTGCAAAGAAAGAATAGAGTCCATTTCTAACAAAAGAGGATATCAAAGTTTTAGAAGAACCAAAACAATACATGATAATGTTTAGCTCTTTTGTGGTTTATATAAATGCCATATGTGGAATTCAGTTCCACGAGATACAAAAAAGAGAAAATTCTTGAAGTTGATAGTTGAAAATTACCTAATAGAAGATTAAGTCAATTAAAATATCAAGAAAAGACGTGAAAATTAATGATATATGAAAGGGAAAGCTATTTCGTTGCAAAGAATAAACTATAGAGAATATTTATATAGATGTAGTGATGAATCTAATGTGACCAGGATCATGAAAAATATCCATGTCGTCGACCTTCCATTTGTTGGATTCTTGACTTAAACTATACTCGATGTCTCATTAGTAGACTAGTTCTATAGGAGAGTGAGATATTTTCTTCAAGTAATTTGCTAATCTTAAATATTAATAAAATTTGAGAGTTCATCTTTGATATTTACATGAATTCTACATTATTGAATTTACGAAACAGCAATTCCATAGGTGCTGGAATTATAAGCCTTGGTGGAATTGGGAATGAAGGATTCTTAGATTATAGCAAGGAGTTCTACTTCAAAGATGACAGTGGAATGTCAATTTCTTGAGAGCAATAAGAGAGCATGAATAAGTAATCAATCAATTCCATCGACAATTAAAACAGAGTTTGATTAAATTATTACAATAAACAAACAATTGCATATAAACCATATCAAAATTCACAAACAATAAAAAAAGTATGAGCAAGTACAACAAACAAATGCATAAAAAATCACAAAAAAATTCACAAACTATAACAGATTAAAAGAATCCAAGGACGGGCACTGAAAAAGAATTAAAAAAATCTCAATTCATCTTTCTTCTGTAGAATGCAATTGGGTATATTAGGCTTCTGCAGCACCTCGGTCGAGAGCTTTCTCCAATCTCACCTCGAATGGAGTTGAATGCCAATTCACTCTCTTGTCCTGCACATTTGATGACAAATACTTAGAACAAAACATTATCAATGTGATATTAATTGACAAATTCTCACTTCAAGAATACCTCTCTGTACTTGCTGGTTGTATTCGGTATGCCTTTGTAAGAAGAGACCGAGCCAGAATGGTTAGCTGAACCCGAATTATTCCAATAGGTCCCGACTGTACCTATAATAGGTATCTCATCAGGGTTTCGACCAGGAGACTTCCTCGGGGAGGAAGATGCCGACATCTGTTTCAGCTCCTCGACCGTCAATGCACCTAGAATTGGTCGATCATCATAGCTCCTCGGTGAAGTTGACCCTAGTGGTATGTTCTTTTCAGGCGTAGTGGTCTCAAGATCACTATAACTATTCTTCTTTGCAGGAGTGATATCAGGCGAAACCAACCAGCTCGAAAGACTAGAATCAACGGCTATCTCTTTGTTTGCATTCTTCGACTGATCCAATTTTGGCTTCAAACTATGTGAAGATTGCTTAAAAGTTGGTTCTAAACTACTGAAAGAAATGTGGGGTGCTTCAAGGTCATCAATCAAGTTCTCCTTTTGTGGATTCAAAGGCTGCATCCCTTTCGATTTCACAGCTTTCCACTCAGTAGTGTTCTCAACAGGGTTCAGCACGGAATTGACATAGTCACTTCTATCTCTTGAATTTGTTTTTGGTCCAAACACCTCCACTTCCCTCTCGGGCTGTCCAACCCTTATCGAAGGACTCTCTACTTCCTCATTGATAACTCGAGCTGAAAGTTCTTCTGTCCTTGACTCCATAGATGCAGTTAAAACTGACTCTGACCATACTTCTTGGCAAACAATTCCATCATCTTCATTATAGTAATCAGAATCATCTTGATCGTCCATCTCGTATATATTATCCAAGTCACTGTCACCATACTCCTCGGTTTCATTGTTACCCTCCACAACATTATGGTACCTATGATTCGGAGGATACAATCCCACGCTGGATGCCACAGAACTGTCATTTTCGGAGAGTAAATGCGATTGGGGTGGTTGAGCCCTTTCTAAATATTCCTCCCCCTCTTTCTCAACGGATCTATTGTTCTCTAGTAGAGAATCAGTGCTTTCATAGATGGAAACATGGGTGAATGTCGTGACTTTTGTATCAAATGTAACTCTTTTTCTTGGGCTCGGGATCAATTGCTCCTCTTCCTCAGGCTTATCTCTGCACCAACAAGTCAATCTAGTTTAATCTAGTGGAAGAAGCTAATAATAAGAAAAAGCAGAGGATACTTCTCTAAATCAATTCTTCCCCAGCAAATATTAGCAGTAACGGAGAAGCTAACAATACAGAAAATCAAACAAAATTTCTCAATACTAAAAAAGAATTGAATAAAGGCAATTTAATTGAAGAGTTTAAAGAGAATGATATGACTAACCGCAACTCTGAAACCGAGTTAGTGGCGGGTATTTCCTTATGGGGAATTTCCGTAATGCTCTGTTCTGCNAGAGTTTAAAGAGAATGATATGACTAACCGCAACTCTGAAACCGAGTTAGTGGCGGGTATTTCCTTATGGGGAATTTCCGTAATGCTCTGTTCTGCATATATTACACCCTGCTGTTGCTGAACATTCCGAACCCTGTCTCTCTGTAACAATATTTTAGTAATTCGATTAAATTCAGAAAACCCAAAATCCAAACAAAAAAAAAAAAAAAAAAAAAATTCAAAATACAGATATACTAATAACATGTTCTCAAAGCATAAAGCTAAGAGAGAAAGAACAAATCAAGAACTGGTTTGTGCGTTTTCACAAAATTTCGGTACAGGCGTACAGCAAGCCAACTGCGGGAAAATAGAACATGGGTTTCAAATTTTGGTCAATAAACAAAATTTAAAGCTCCATCAAGAAAGAAGAATCAATGTTTACAATCAGACACTTGAACAAACGATTACCCACAACTTAAAACCCTCTTATTCGATTTTAACAGATCAAAACGACGAAGAAAATCGATAAACAATCAAGAATTCCATAATTCCTCTCACAACTACACGAAAGAGAAAGAACAAGAAACGGGAACTTAAATTCTGGTTAAGCTAAGAAAAGGGTCTTACTTGGTTTCTAGGGCTGCCCCGTTTAACCCTCTGTTTGCGGGGTTGAGAATCCTTTGCACCACCAAAGCACCCAAGGAAACAACCCATTAAGTGCTATTCAAGAACCACCAAAAAACTTTCTTTTTTTTGTTGGGTTCAAAGACTGAACTTTTTCTTGAGTTAGAGATGATTTGAAGGGGTTTAACGTTAAAGGATCTTCATGATTGGTATTTTTTTTCCGGCAGAGAGAGAGTAGAGAGAGGAGCGTTAAGGGAGAAAGGGAAAAGGCAAACAAACGGTCGAAAATTGGTGGGCCTACGGTGGGTTAGAGTTTATGTGTGTTCGAAAGAGGAAATGACCGTTGCACTTTCAATTTAAATTTTTTTATTTCACTAATCATGTCCAATGCCATCATAAATCATCAAGCACTTCACATCCTTTGTGGCCCATCTTCAAAGAATCTTTCCAATGCTATACAATTAAATATTCATTAATTTTTTGTCAGTATCAAATTAGGGGTATCAATTTTGCTCGTCGGTTCGGACGACTCGTGGCTCAACCCGAAAAAAGTTCGAGCCGAGTCCCATTCAACGCTTAAGCACTGGCCGGCTCGTGTTACGGTCTATTTTCGGCCCGTGACAAGTAAATTTATTTTAATTTTTTTAAACAATGGCTTTTATTTTAATTTATTTTTTATATATTGTAAAGTTACCGTTTTACCCCTTTTAAAATTAATAAAAATGGTGAAAAGAAGTTGTATGATCATAATGAAACGATATATGAAATTTGATAGCCATGGTGAAATAAAATAAAATTTGGTGGTCATGGCAACACTAAGAACTTGTTTGGTACTGATTAAAATCCAATTAAAATTGAAAATATAGCTGTTATTTGGTCTCACTCGTCTAATAAAAGTCAACAATAACGACTAATTTTTCAATTTTAATCCGATTTTAATCAATACCAAACAAACTTTAAGAGTAAAGTTGGGTAGTCATAGTGAAACATAATCAAATTGAGTAGTCATGTGACACCGAGTATAAAATTGGGTGGTCGTTGATGGATTTTACCCAGAATCAATTCTTGATCAATAATTCTCTGATTTCATAAAATATCGATTTGGATCAAAATAATTAAAAATGTCCTATTTTCAATAATTATCGAAATAAACAATACCGTAACAATGAATCCTAATTATTGCTTCAAAATTGCACTCAAAAAATAAAATAAGCGTTGCTTCAAGACAAAAATCCCTACTTAATAATGTTCTAAACAAATTCAAACTCTTTATGTTAAAAATTTGGCCCATAAATCATTGGGCTCAAGAAGTTTAGGGCATGAGTTCTGCTCGAAGACTTGTTTCTGCGTAGAAAATTAGTATTCTCTCAAATTTTAACGATATATAATCAATGCCATGTCAAAGTGTCTATTGCATCGCTTCACTATGAGTAAATCTATTCGCTAAAATTAATCAAAATGGCATATTATTATGTATGGCATCGGGGCATTAAGCTTAACTCTTCGAACAAGTGTGTAAAAGATAATTTAGTCAAAAGTTTGTAGGTGACCAAAAGTCACAAGGAATTTGGGTAGCACAAGCCATTTTTCTTGAAGAATGGGTGTGCTTGAGAAATGTTTCTAAGAGCACGCTATTAGAAAAAGGCTTTCGAGAGCGCAATGCATATATACACAAGTTCTCGTCTAATAAAACAATGATTCAATGAAAAAAGAGTTGTATCAAAAGACGGTACAAGAAAACCCAAATCTTTCGACCAAGCATCTATGTGAGCGATTCAAAACCAAACAATCCAACATACCAAATATATTCTTCGAGTTTAAGTATAAATTCGAAAAGTATTATAGTCGGAAATCCTCAAACTTTACAAAATACAACACTTAGGACCCCATTTAAATTTTCCATTGGCATTCCCATAGTTTTAAATTTCAGTATAAATAGGTCCCTACCATATAATATCGGTATATTTTATCGTCAAAATCTTTTAAGCCTCATGAGTCGTAAGTTATATCTAGAAAGTGTAACAAAAAACTATCTACTCGTCGAATCACATCAAAACTATGACCTTGATTTAGATCCATGTGGATCCGTCAATATTTCTATTTTTGGCCAAACGAGTTCCATTTCCGTAGTGGAATCCGACCGTACCAGATCCTAGCACTTCCACCAATATCATATCCTAATAAACAAAAGTCGTGTTACTACATACGAATAAAATTCCCGACGACTCACGATATATATATCAAGAAGCTCACACTGAACGATATTGTAGAAACATAACTGTAGGCAATCTCACTTCCTCTTTCCCAAAACCCTTAAAAATCACCATATCGAAACCCTCACCATTTCCACTTATCTCGCGCACGGACGAACCCTGAAATGGCCGCCACTATAGCCAGGTCAATTCTGGCCGTCCGTTCAGCCGGAGCCACCGCTTCTCTCCTTATCCCAAGACGTCTATTCTCTTTATCTGTTTCCAAACCCGGTTTCATCCGCCCCGGATTCGGAACCTGGTCCTCCGCCCGCTCCGCCACTCCCGCCGCCTTATCCCACTCTCTGCAGGTTACTTCTCCTAACATGACCCGGTACAACACGATCAGATGCCGAGTCAATAGGTCCGGGTCTTCTTACTCGCCACTGAACTCGGGGTCGAATTTCGGTGACCGCCCACCCACGGAGATGGCGCCGCTTTTCCCCGGATGTGATTATGAGCACTGGCTTATTGTCATGGATAAGCCTGGCGGTGAAGGGGCGACTAAGCAGCAGATGATTGATTGTTATATTCAAACGCTTGCTAAAATTGTTGGAAGGTATATATTTGACTTTTCATTTAATTGTTGTTGGATATTTCTTAATACTTAAATAGCCTCATATTTGGTAATATTAATTGCTATATTCACATTTTAGGTAATGATGTTGCATTTGCAGTAATCTTCTGAAAATAGCACATGTTTGGTTAAGCTGAAAGTTTGTTTATATGTACTAAAAAGTAAATAAGCTTCAAAATAAATAATTTCTTTTGTAGAAAAATGTTGGAAATAAGTAAGTTTTGGCTGTAGGGTTGGGTTACTTTCATAAAAATAAGTTTTTTTACTTGAAATTAAGAAAACTGTAACCATACATGTTTGCCTTTAGAAAGTTAAAGCATTATTACCATTTTTTGTGCTGTACATGGTTAATTGGAAAGTTTTTGGATTTAGAAAAGTCAGTATCTTGCTGGGAAGCATAATGCAGTAGCTTTTAATAACAAGTCGGTTGATCGAGAATGGAAACTGTGAGATATGAAGTAATATCATCCTTGTTTCGTGCAATGGATTTTTTGATATTTTATATTGTTGGATACTTATTCCTGGGTTATGGATTGTGTCTTTGTGGTTTTAACAGCGAGGAGGAGGCTAAAAAGAAGATATATAATGTGTCATGTGAGAGGTACTTTGGATTTGGATGTGAGATTGATGAGGAGACCTCAAACAAGCTTGAAGGTTGGTTCTTGTCTCTTGGCAATTGATTTTCTTTTCTTCTTTTGAATTTAATTCAGTTATTGATATGAATAAGACATGGAAATAGGCTTAAACAATTTTTCATTTCATTGTTCCAACCATTTTCCATTTTTGTGTAGGATTGCCTGGCGTTCTGTTTGTTCTTCCAGATTCTTATGTTGATGCCGAGAATAAGGACTATGGAGGTAATTTATCTTCTATAAGTTTCTTTTCTGTTATTTAGGATTGAAATAATTTTTCTGTTACAATCTCTGTGCTAATTAATTCCTTCATATGGGACTATTGATTTGGTATGTGTTGTACCTCTTGTCCAATGTGTACTGCTGGCTTTTGATGCGATTTTATGATAATATTTATTCCGTGTACTGAGTTGGCACGTGGTTCAATTATGTATTAGATAGTGTAGTGTCAATTGTCAGATATACTGCATTCATGGTCGAACTTCTCAACTTTGAATTTTCTGAAGTTTTGGGTATCATTCAAATCGGTACTCAGTTTGATAGAACAGAACGGAACATTCCATTATGAATTTCTTTTTCTTGTTAAAGAGCTTTATATTCATCTTTATGCATTTATAAATTTCTCTGGTTATGTGTTTCACTCTTCTTAATTGTTTTTTATGTGCATTGCTGATAATTCATTATAAAATTCAAATTGTATGCCATTTGTAACGTGGTTCATTTGGTCAAGATTGAAGAGATATGAAAGGGCTTTGAACATCACTCAATGCGACTGGGTTTTGTACAGGATATAAACAAATATGGAATGGAAATGCAATTTGTCAGTGTCCTTCCTAATATGGAATAGAACTTGAGCGGAAAAATTATATTGCTGCAGAATGCATACGGATATAACTTAAACATGTAAAACTTCAACTAGTAACTCAAAATCCCTAATGGAGAAGTTATTAATAGTTGAGACGTATTGTGGAAGATTTCCATTCTGAATCCGATATGTAAGAGACTGCTCTTTACTAAAAGCCATTCTTGGTACTGTGGACAAGTAATAAGTTGCACTTTGTGTAGCTGCAGATGAACATTGACTTCTTAGCGTAAAATAAGGATGTTGTGACTCCCTTCAAGTATTTCCATTTTCATTTGTTTAACACAACTCTCTCACATATCAGACTGATGGATCTGAGTGTGACAATGAATTATATCACGTTTTTGTTAGTTGCAATCTTAGATCAAAATAGGGAAGTTCCAACTGGGGTCCCAAGCCTGTTATTTCTGTCTCCCTAGGTCCCTAACCTAGGAAACGGTTGGACCGTCAAGTTAAAATTTGATAGTTCATGGGGTATGAAAGGGTATACTGGTCTTTTTAAATAAAAAAAATACTTTTTAATGGTGAAAAGGAACCCCAGGTTCTAAAAATGAAAGGTTTGGGACCCCATCATCAAAAGTTTCAAAGGTTAGGGACGGCCCCAGCTGGAATATTCCAATCAAAATATTGTGCCAAGCTTCAGTTAAATTTGATTCAGTCAGTAGTTAGGTTTTGTTAAGGGGTTCATAATGTGTATCGATTCTATCTTTACTAGTTGATGTCATTGATTGTGCTTGACTACCATCACAATCACTCAATTTCATATATGTTTGCAGTTTCCAATTAGGTGAAATTATTATTTACGAAATCAAATATTTGTTTGGCTCCAGTTCTCGTTTAAAATTATATATGAAGTAGTAGATGTTAAGAAAACTGAACTTGTGCCGTAAATTCCTTTTCTGGGCCATTGATGTTATTTTGTGCATGTTTGGGAAACATAAAAATTTCCTTATAATTTAATGGTCAAAATCAAACATTAATTTTAATCGCACATTTCGTAGGATCCACAACCCACTACTTCTATAACATTATAATTTAAGCTACTTATAATTTTATCCTAAACAAGCACTATATTTTTTGGTAAATAAAAGTTCGGAAGTTGCTCCTTTTCACATTTACTTGTAAAAGAAAATTTGGACTTCCAGTGGTATTCATATTTTCAAAAAGTATTTTGGTCACCATTGCAGTTTACCTGTCTTGAAGTTATATTAGATATTAAAACATTTCTCTGCAACATCACAGCATTCAAAAGAATTTGTTTATATTTTCCTCTTGCTACAAACATTGTTGAGATATATTGAACTTTACATGGTTCGACAGCTGAGCTTTTCGTGAATGGAGAGATAGTTCAAAGATCACCTGAGAGACAGAGGAGAGTGGAGCCTGTGCCTCAGAGAGCCCAAGACAGACCAAGGTACAACGACCGAACTCGTTATGTGAGGCGCCGTGAAAATATAAGGTGAAAAGTGAACAGTTTTATTTATGAACCTAGTTGTACGATATTTCGATGAATGACTTATCATCAATGGAATCGTATGTTGATCTCATGTTGATATTATATTGTTGCTGGATTGTTATGGACTTGTAGGACTAGAATGCTTGAGTCGGTTTGCTACTCTTGGAATCATTAGTTATAGATCTCAAACTTTCTTGGTGCATGTCTACTCTTTATCATCTACTAATTAATATATGGTTCTGAGATGAATTTTTTGAAGTTGATCTGGAAAATCATGGTGGCTAAGACTTGCGTGAGTGAAATTAGAGATGAAAGTTGACTACAAACTTCATAAAGAAAAGGGATTGCGTAATAGCGTAATTTATTTCACAGCTTATAACACTGAAGTCATTGTCGATACTGTATGTAGAAATTTGTTCTCACTTGTATTCTCCTCGTGTCTTGTCCAGTCCAATCTATTACTAAGCACGTACTTGACGATTTATTGTATCCTTTCATAATTTTACACGCTGGACGGGGATAACTCATGGTGTAGAATCATGGCCAAATTCTCTGATGTCCTCAATAGGTGACAAATTTACCACTTACATTAAGCCATTTAATTAAAACTGCAAACAAAGTCGTATTTTTAAGGTTTGTGACTCACGTGGAGCCCTATCTTTCTTTTACTTGAAAAGACAAATTAATATACAATACCATAAAGGAATTGCTGCTTCTTCCATCCGGAAGAATTTTTTTTGCTAATGAGGGCCATATGTGTAATAAAATTCTGGAAGCCAATATCTGTAGAATAAGACAAAGGGCTGTTTGGTTTTTATCACCAGGGTGACCCCAAAAAAAGTCACGAGAAAAAAGTATCCAACAGCATGCTTAAATTGAGCAGGCAAAAGGGATAATCAATTTTCTTGATTTGGGAATCAATAGTCTTTTGGCAGGTTCTTCACTTCATGCCAAACACTAGCATACAAAAAGAAGGGGATGATATTTGTTACATGCTAGATTTATAGTTATATATCGAAAAGTGAAAGAATAGGGTTGAATGAACTGCGTGTCATTCAATTTTGATCGGAGTTATATCTTGATAACTCATCTACGATTTACATGCAAATTTCGTCACTTACATTCGGTACAATTTGATCATTCAATTTGTAATTCCTTGCAAGTATGGTCATCGTCAGTTAAACTAACGTAATATGATGACCTAAATGTTGAAACTAATGGATGATTTACAAAAATAAACATTATCTATCTCACAAAAAACACTTAAAAATGTATAGTGTATTTTTACACGGCAGCCATCTATTAATTTTAATGTTGAGGTCAACATATTACGGTATTTGAACTGAAGATGGTGGACAAAGTAACCAATTTTGCAAGAAATCGAAGTTAGATTACCTGATTGTACCAAACCGAATATGAGTGACTTGAATAATGCTCTAAATGTTGGGTGACTCGTAGTTCATTTAACCCAAGAAAATATGAGCCAAAATTAAGACCGGTTGGATTTTAACAAAGTACTAAGAATAATCAATCAACATTTGTTTGTTCAACCAATACTGAGAAATAGTTGAAATCGGGATTTCGATGGTTCTAAGCACATAACAATAGTTCATTTTTGACCAACAAACTTGTTGATTAAATATAAATATTGATTTGGATGGAAAGATTT
>CAIGRT010174150.1:0-11350 GCA_903798405.1 Fraxinus platypoda | reverse complement strand
CTTTCAATATTTTCCAGGTGGAAAATTATACCAATCAAACACAATTAATTACAATTCCCAGGAAAACATTTTCTACGAAAATCTTTTCCCTGTAAAACATTTTCTTTCCACCCATTTTCCATCCTTGCAATCAAACGGACCCTAAAAGAAAATCAAATGAAACTATAAAGTTGAAGGGGAAAAGAAAATGAAAATACCATATCTAAAGAAACAATGCGTGAATAATGCAGTTTATATGAATTTTTTTTAGATAAGAATTAGGGTTTTCTTCATGAGCATTTATCTTGAGGAATTTTACACAACTACCATAAGATATGGCTGAAAAGGAATCTCATATTCACACTATAATTTTTACTTGTTACACCCTATTTTAATTGCAGTTAATTTTTTTAATATTTGTTCATTATAACAATTATTTTTTTGTTTTAAATATAATAATATTTATAAAATAACTTTTCTACCTCTACGACCCTAATCATTATAACTTTTGTACCTCTTGTAATCTTAATTCTTCTATATAAATATGAAATTTTGGTTTTTAATAAAACACACAAGTTTATTAACCTTTCTCTTCTATTCTCTATTCTCTCTTTAATTTATAACACGTTATCGGCGCGATTTCTCTTCAAAAGGTAATAATATGTTTTAAGAATAATTGCAGTAGAAGTCACAAACTTTTCACTTTTTTGCAAACTTTATCTTAACCTTCACTTTGTGTCAATTACTGTCCCAAATCTTTCAAAAATTAGCACCCGGGGTTCAAATGGAAGATTTCTATTAGTTTGACCATTAGTTGACCCAAAAAAATAAAATTTTATCAATTTTAAAAATGGTAAAATGATAACTTTAAAATAAAATTAAAAAACTATATAAAAAAAAATTCAAAACCCAATCACTATTCATCTTCTCCTTTCCACACCTACCCCGCCACCTAAACCCAACCAAAAAATCCACCATCACATCCTCATCACTGCATGTCGTCAGCATCCACCAAAACCACATCAGACCTACAGTTGTGTCACTATGAACATTTCTTTATAAGACAAACCATCTTCAGTCAAGCTGTCGTCGGATCCAATCCGCCAGTGTCAGCTCGTGGCTTGACTCCTACTGCTTGGTTGTCGCCTCACTAGTGACCATCGCCAGAACCCTTAACAATTGGGCCTTCCGAGCCAGGTTCGAAGAATTGCACGACACAAATCCATTTCCGTTTTGCCGATGAATTGAGTTGGAAAATTCAAAAGTGCTCCGATTCTTTTTTATGGCAGCATTGCAAGCTGAAATTGCCCCTCCCCTCAACAACATTTTTCTCTTTATTATCAAAATTTTCTGAGGACTTTTTTGGTGGCTTTTGTAAATTACAAAGATTTCATGCCATATGAATTTTACACTCCTTGTAATTTGGCGTGTCCGAGTTTTTTGTAGTGTTGTCGATGAGACCGAGGAAGACAAAGGGAGCTATGAAATTGGGCTTGGATTTCAGGGAAAATTAAAAGTTTTAAAAGAAGATGGGTTTGTTTGATGACATAAAATAGAGAAAATGAAGAATGGTTGGGGAAGAAGGTAATGACGAAGGTGGTGATGGCTACTAGTTTTGCTCGGTGGGATTGGTGGAGGCGGGGTGGAGAAGATGATGAAGAAGAAGTTTGGGAGGGGGTGGGTTTTGGATAGGGGTGTAGATTTTTTATTTTAAATTTTTTATTTAATTATAATAATTTGTTTTTATGAAAAAAATATAATTTTACCATTTTTCCCTTTTTAGTTTCGTCAAAATTAGTCAAACTTTTATTTTTTGGGTCAACTAACAGTCAAACTAATAGAAATCATTCATTTGAACCCCAAATGCTAATTTTTGAAAGGTTTGGATTGTGGGTGACATAAAAGTGAAAGTTAAGATAAAGTTTGCAAAAAAGTAAAAGGTTTGAGACTGCTACTGCAATTATCCCTATTTTTTATGCATGTATAAAATTTGCTTTCAAGTCATAATTATTAATTTTTTTACTAATGGACCAAGAATTATCGTTCTTTTTTTTTCCCCTACCAAAACAATTTACGATAATTTTTGTAATCATACCCGTATGCTTAAAGTTGAGAATGATCAAATCTATTCAATTTCCTGATGAATTTAGACCATTCATGTATATGTACCCGCGTTAATGATTACTTTATCGTATGAATAATGATCGTGCTTTTATTTACTCATGTATGTCTGTTTGCATTAATCAACGATCAAATCAAGTGATTCAAGTTAATATATCAATTCCATTCACGGTAATGAACTCAAGTTAATTCATGTATTCTTTGCTTTAATTTTTTCTTTATGTTTGCAAAATATATATATGTTTATGGTGATTATTGAATATTCTGTGTATTTAACCTGATAAAATATTTTATATGTTCTTTCATAAATTTTAAATTGATAATCTATTGTGTTGATACTCCTAAATTAGCACAACATTATAATTAATATTTCAGAAGAGTATTACTTATAGACATGTCTGCTAAAATATTGCTGCTCCTGAAGTAGTACAATATTATTTACATATATTTTAATTAGATTTTACATGTTCCCGAAGAGCATAATTAAAAATTATGTAAAAATTATGTTTTTACTCTTGAAGGATAAATTTTTATACAATTTATTATTTTAAATAATAAAAAAATATGGTATTGCTCTCGAAGAGTATAACACTACAATTCCAATATTCCAAAAGAATATTGATATATTACTCTTGAAGAAATGATAACAAAATACAACAATTCTCGAAGTAATACATGTTTCAAAAAATATATCATGTGTAATTTATAAATTTGTGCTTATCCCTGAAGTAGAGGTGGAGCCAGGAAAGTAACTTAGTGCGGACATATTTTATCGATAATGAACGTCGAGTTTTTGGTTATGAATTTAACGATGATGAAAATATAAAACAATATTACGACAATACTAAAAATGACAGCATAAAATTCTAAACATAAAATTAACATATTATATTTTAGCAATTACTGACATGTAAACCAATAAAATTCTAGCATACATGTAACAACATAAACTCCAATTAAGAAGCCAAAGCAAAGGAATTCACAGAGCAATACTATAAGCAATTCACAAGACAATACTATATTCAATTCACATTTCATAGTACAATTCAAATATCACAAGGCAATACTATATTACTATTTCCAGAAATGGTGCAATTCTCACTTCACAAATCACAAATTCATAGTAACAAAGTAAGCAACTCACAGTCACAGAGGCATCAATACTGGAAGGAAGTTGGAGTTTGGTAGCAAAATCAATTGAAGGGCAATGTATAGGCAGTAGGGTTCGAGCAATTGAAGAGCAAAGTGCTAATTTCATGTGTTAAAAAGAAGAAAAAATAAAATAAAAATCAAACATTAGTATTACAATTTACACAAATCAAAATAACAAAAAATAAAAAAAGGAAAACGAGTATATGCTTGGGGTCGGGGGCTCGGGGCTTCTTCTTCTGCTGCTGTCGAAGAATAGACGGTGATCGACAGAGTAGGCGAGTTGCAACCTACAACATGGACGGTCTGAACTCCCATGGACCACGCGAGCAAGCTTGCGAGCAGCAACCAAAATTGAATGGCAGAGGAGGCGGTAGAAATTGAGTGGAGTCGGGACCGGCAGAATGAGGAGGCGGAGGAAGAATGGTTGTAATTGCAGGTCTAATGAAGGTAATATGGTATTGGGTATTTGGGTTGAATTGAATGGTATTGGGCTAATGGGCTTCGGTTATGGGCATTAATTTGAAAAGAAAAAAATCGGGCCTTCATATTGGGCCCAGAAGTTCAATGCAAGCATGTGCCTACACTAGACTTTATTGGTCTCCGCCCCTACCCTGAAGGAAAACATACAACTTGTATCATGTGGACATTGATTATTATATGATTATATAATGTTTAATCATAGTTTTTAAAATTAAATAATTGAATTATATCAAATATTGAACTAGAAGTTCAATTTATTTAGCATGACTAGTTGGATCATCACTAGATCAATAATGACGACAAATTAAAAATAATTAAATATCATTAGCTAAAATATGAACTGAATTCCCTATATTTTTGAAAATTAATTAGGATGATAAATGGGGCCCCATCATTTTCCACGTTGACAATCTGGATATTATTTATATCTAATAGATAAATACAAATAATAGATTATTGCATTGTCTTCACAATCAGAAATTTGCGAAATTACTGCTCAAATTATAAGCATAATTTTCAGATTATATAATCAAGACTATGTCTTATTAATGCCAGTAATAATAAATCTCAACATTTTAATAAGTGTTAATTGAGATGTCGATAAATGGTTTAGCACAATTGTTTGTTAAACGCCCCAATTGATTTGATTGATAACAAAATACTTCACATTTCTGATTAGGGAAAGTCATTACCTATCATGCCAACATCATAGTTTTCCCAGTTATAATTTGGCTTATGGTCTGATTCTAATTCTTCCATCAAATCATTTCGATAGTGCAATATATGTAAAATTGATCCCCACAATGCACTGAGATGGAAAGTAAAGAATACTGAGAATAAATGAGTAGTTTGAATATTTTATCTCAAATTGATGATATTTTATAACGCACTTTGGTGATTGTCAATTGACCGGAAAATTCTCTCAGGAGGATGAATTAAGAAGTTGAAAATAATGTACATATGCATCATGATCTAAATTCTCGCAAAAGATAATTCGAACCAGAAGTTCGAATGATGATTCACTTAGATGTATTTACTGATCAAAGAGATCAACAATATCTCATACACCAATTTTAAATGCTTCAACATGAATTGATATCCTTGGAGGGCAATTTGTTAGCATTATATTTGCTATATCTATAGCATGTCTGAAGCGCGACGATATTCAATTTTAGTACAAAAATCTCCAAACAAAAATGGAGCAACTAGCAAAGATAGTCCAATTAAAGAGGCTTATACTCTTGATAAGTATTTAGATATAATAAGTTTTAAAACCCTAGAAGAGATTCAGGTACTTGAAATAATGAAAATTGAGATATCTCAATAAATTATGTCATTATGAAAAAAAAAATAGAATCGAAATAGAAAAAGTTGACCACGACACGTTTTACACATGATGTACTGCATCATAGTATGAATAGAAAATAATCGAAATAAATTTGTCGAAACATATTGATCGAAATAACGATTGACCAAATAAAATGACGAGATCCTAGTAAAAGAATTTACTAGAAAAACTTGAAATTTCTAGACACGATCCTAGCAAAATTGAATTTACAATAGAAATATGAAGTTTCTTGATTTATAGTCTGAACACTTAAAAGTATATGCTTATGCTTATGCTTATGCAAAATGAAAATGAAAAAAGTAAAGTCGTAATATGAAATGTACGACTCTTTACATAATGAACTTCCTGAAGACTTGTATAAAAAATAGATAAGTTATCATGTGGTAGATGTAAATAACAAGTCTCTACCTGTTAGAGTGATAATGCATGGAATTTGATATACATATAATAAATGTGATTATAGTCAACTTATGTTATATAAATTTAATTCTATCCTTGAAAGATTTAGAAGGATTTGCACCTCATGTCAATTTGTATTTTCAAAATTGTCACTTTTTCAAAATCTTTGCAAGATTGTCATTTTTGGATATTTTTTTCCTTCTAGAGAATTTAAATACCCTACACGTCCTTGAGTTGATAACCTGAAAAAGTTGTACAAAAGTAGAAAAATGTGACAACCAATAACCTCACAATTGTACTTGAATTTTTTTTTTTTTTTAAAAGTTGACACTACAACGTTTATACATTTTATGACATTTGAATATAGCATTCTTATTGATAATGCTATAAAATTAAATTTAATTTAATAGCATTTCTCTATATCCTAACAATATAAAAGAGGCAGTTTTTCTTGGACATGTGTTGGTTTAAGCATTTTCCCATTTGTTTTCAAAACCCGCATTCCCCAGATTTCTCTCGGGTTTAAGCATCCAATGTCTGCCCTAATTGCTCTCTAGGCAAGAAATCTTTTACCCTGATTTTGTGGTGCCACCAGCAGCGCTCTCTATCGCTGTTCCGCCACTGCCTCCGCACTAAGTGCCGTCGACGCCTGTAAGCTCTTTCTTCTGTCTCTTTTAGGCTTTTGGACTTTGAGATTTTCGCTTTTCTTCTCTCTCTTTTAGGCCTTTTGGCTTTGAGATTTTCGCTTCGGCTACGAACATCTCTTTTAACGTCTCTTTTCCGCAAATTTCTGTAAGTAAGTGCATTGCAGTTCACTGCATACTGGGACATTTCATTGAACGTCTTTTGAGTAGCACCCATGTGCCCAACTTTAAAGCGCCCATTTATTATGATAAAACACCTTTGCTCATCATATGATAAAACAGCGAAATTTTGATTCTATGTCAATATTATTCAAATATTCGGTAACAATTCACTTTTTTTTATTTCTGGGTGTTTTCCTATTGAGCCAATGGTGAATTTTGGTATATAATTATCCATTTCACAGAATGTAGAATCTTAATACAAAAACATACACTTGAAATAAAAATATGCATCAAGTATCAGCATATGATTATATGTTATTCATCTGTTATGCCTGAAAGAATGTTCCTCTACCTTAGCCATTATTTCATCCCCCTCCTCTACACTAGGTTCAACCTTAATTTATACAACATTAGTAGCTTATTCCATTCTTTAACTTCTGGAGTAACTTATGGATACAAAGAATATATAAATAAGGTTATTAAAGTTAAAGAAGGTTATTAAAAACCATATTAATAACNACAACTGGTTATTAAAAACCATATTAATAACAACTTCTGGAGTAACTTTGGGAAAACCATATTACAATTAAAGAAGGTTATTAAAAACCATATTAATAACAATTGTATTACAACTGGTTATTAAAAACCATAGTAATAACAACTTCTGGAGTAACTTTGGGAAAACCATATTACAGTTAAAGAAGGTTATTAAAAACATATATTACCTGCTTCTGGTGGGTTTTTTCTCCTCTTCCTTCTCTGGCCTCAACTGCTCCTTTTTCCTTATCTGCCCTTTGTAATCCTAAGTCATTACCATCCTCATCCTCATATATTGAGTTATTATTTCGAGTTTTATTTTGTTTTCCTGTCTCTAGCGCATGGATATCAAGCTTAAATATTGTTTTCCCAACTTTGGCTCTCCAAATTTAGTAGGTGCATCTATGTGAGTGTTAAATGTCTACTGTTATTTCTATGTGATTTCATAGAGAGAGCTAAAGCGTGAGATGTTGATGAAAGTTGTTGTAGGTTTTGGTTTGGCATATATGCAGGACACGACATAGTTGTTTGTACTGGTTTATGTTTTTTTTTATACTCATTTTTAACGATTTCTTTTATTTTCACTTTTCTATGTATTTAGTTATTTTTATTATGGATGCTGCTCAGAGTAGTGATGTACGTTATGAACTACTAAAAAAGCATCGCAGAGAGATTTATGATAAAGTAAAAGAATCTCGAAATTCATGCCGTCGACAATTATACGCCCAAGCACGTGATGCACGACGACGATAACTGCATGCTCAAAAAGAGCAATTGCAGTTACACATAATCGACATGTGATAAAGAGAACAATAGAAGAAGGTATTTTTACAGAGTTTACTTATAGTACACCTTCGGGGAAAATCATTTGAAATGTTAAGTAAATATATAAATAAAATGATGTTTGTTTATATTCTTATGTGTGGCGTAGTTTTTGTACTCTTTACGTGAATTGATATAGATAAGTTTGCTTATTTTCTTTTCCCATTTGTTTTCATTACACTTGATGCATTGCAAAATTTAGCTGTAACACTTGAAAGAGTTATGTGTGTGAATTCTGCATAATGTTTTTTTCTTCATTGTTCTTTTTCTTTTTTAATCTGATAATAAGTGTTGACTATTTTTTTTACCAAATTGTCAAACTCAAGAGCATGGTTGACACATTGGACTAGAACTTCAAGGTCACGCGGATAGTGTTGTGCATCACGATGGTTTGGAACCTCAAACAGGTAAGTTTACAACTTTGTGTGTTTGGGTCCCTATCTTTGTTGACATGAAATTCACCTCATAGGATGTTTTCATCCGTTACAAATAAACATTATTTTTTTTCTTAATGTTAATGACGGTTTATTTTATTGTAGTTGTTGGCTGTAGTTATAGTGTATCTTCCAGACCTTGAATTTGTACACCACATCGCGATAGTCAGTACAATTCTGAAGAGGATCAACTTCCATCTGATGAAGGTGTACAAAATAATCAGCAAACTACGAACTTTAGTCTGTAGAACATTCCAACTAAATCTCATGTGCTCGTGCAGCCAACAATTTGTTTATATTGTGGTGCAAAAAAATTTATAAGGAGAGTAAAGGATTCTGTTGTTCCGATGGCAAGGTTAAATTGCATATACATAATGTACCTAATGAATTATATGAATTATTTACTTCAAATTCAGTCGTAGCATTGAATTTCAAAAAAATTGCAAGAAGTTATAACAACCATTTTGCGTTAACATCTTTTGGTGTCAACTATGACAAAAATTTGTGTAAGATGAATAAAGGAATTTATACATTTAGGGTTCAAGGACAAGTTTATCATTACATAAACCAACTTTTACCATCTGACAATAACCCAACTTATTTACAGTAATACTTCTACGATACTGAAAATGAACTATAAAATCGATTGAACATTTCAGATAAATTTTGTGAATCAACTTTACAAATGTTAATTGATATCTTAAGGATTAATCCTTACTCTAGATTTTTTCGTTCATTGAGCAATATTGATAGTTTACATACATGTCGAATACAAATAAGATGTGATCCAGGTCTAGATCAAAGAGTCTACAATACTCCAACGGCTTCACAAGTAGCTGCATAAACCCAACTACTACTAGGTAGACTAAACAACAAAATTCGTGATATATCTATTTATGGTCACTGTGGCGCTTTACATAGAGTGCATTATTATTTTGGTTGTTATGATTCCCTTCAATACCCTTTGCTCTTTCCTTTTGTGAATCAACTTTACAAATGTTAATTGATATTTTAAGGATTAATCCTTACTCTAGATTTTTTCGTTCATTGAGCAATATTAATAGTTTACGTACATGTCGAATACAAATAAGATGTGATCCAGGTCTAGATCAAAGAGTCTACAATACTCCAACGGCTTCACAAGTAGCTGCAATTTGGGTTGATGATGATCCATCTGCTAACAACAAAATTCGTGATATATCTATTTATGGTCACTGTGGCGCTTCACATAGAGTGCATTATTATTTTGGTTGTTATGATCCCCTTCAATACCCTTTGCTCTTTCCTTTTGCTAAGTCTAGATGGCATGAGGGTATTGAAAGAGTGAATAAAGAAATATTTCGTTCTTCTACCCAAGAGAACCTTTTAAACACTAATAACATAAATTCTGCAAATGAGTTGATTGAAAGAGATACCGAAGGTTCATAATTTGAACACTTGTTTTTCATTATTTTTTATTTTTTCGAATTTTTCTTGATAGATTTTTTTATTCATCTTGTAGTTATGAAGAAGAGAAAGAAAAGGTCGCATTTATCTTGTCGTGACTATTACTGCTATAAATTACAAGTTCGAAATTCAGGTAATTCTATTTTACTCCATGCTGGTAGACTTTTTCAACAATATGTTGTTGATATGTACGTGAAAATTGAAACTGCTAGATTAGATTACTTTCGTAATAACCAAAAACAAATACGAACTAAGTTTATCAAGAAATTGTTGATAATGTTGAAATCGGTGAAAGTAGAGGTTTTAAGATTGGTCGAAGAATTATTTTACCATCCTCATTCACGGGGGGGGGGTCTTAGAGATAATAAAAAATGATATGTGGATGCGATGGCATTAGTTCAAAGATATGGTAAACCTGATGTTTTTTTTACGATAACTTGCAATCCTAATTGGCCAAAAATACAACAAGAATTAAGGCATAATGATGAAAAGCAAAATTGACCTGATTTGTTTACGCGAATATTTAGAGCTAAGTTAGAAGAGCTAAAAATTGATTTGTTTAAAAGACATATTTTAGGTCATGTTGCTGCATACATATACGTAATTGAATTTCAAAATAGAGGTCTTCCACATGCTCATTTTTTGTTGATTTTTAAATCTGGAAAAAAAATTACTATAGTTGATTTGGTTGATAAAATTGTCTGTTGTGAAATTCCGGACAAAAATCGTTACCCACATTTACATCTTATTGTTGTAAAACATATGTTGCATGGTCTTTGTGGAATATTAGATCCGAATAATGTTTGTATGTCAAATAATAAAATATGCAAAAATAAGTATCCAAGAGAATATGCAATGACAACTTCACTTGGTAATGATTCATATTCACGATATAAACGTCGCAATGATGGTCAAAAATTTAAAGCTAGGGGACATTTCTTAGATAATAGATGGATTGTACATTACAATCCTTACTTAACAGCTAAATACGATTGCCATATCAATGTCGAAATATGTTCAACTGTTAAAGCTATCAAATATTTTTATAAATATGTTTATAAATGACATGATCGAATAACTTTTTCCATAAGTGACAATGAACAAGATGTTGATGTGGATGTTGATGTTGATGAAATTTCAAGATATCAAACTGCTAGGTCGATTTCTCTACCTGAAGCTATGTGGAGAATTTATGGATTTGTGTTGTTTGAAATGTCTCCATCAGTTGTTTCACTACAGTTACATCTTGAAGACCATCAACTAATTACTTATAAAGACACTGATAATTTACAATCAGTTATTAATAGAGATTATATACACAGAACAATGTTAACTGAATTCTTTCGTACCAATATTACAAATGAAAAAGCTAGAACACTTACGTACATAGATTTCCCTTCTTATTTTGTGTGGGATGCAAACCAATGAATTTGGACTCCAAGAAAGCTAAAAAATGTAATTGGTAGAATAGTTACAACTAATCCATCTGAAGGTGAAAGATATTATTTACACCTTTTGTTAAATCACATTAAGGGATCTACTTCTTTTAATGAATTAAGAGTCGTAAATGGTACATTGACTTCCACCTTTCGTGAAGCAGCTCTTTTACATGGTTTATTAAGTGGAGATAATAACTGTGACTTATGTTTAGCTGAAGCGATTGTTTACCAAATGCCCTCTTCACTTCGTAGGTTATTTGCTACCATATTAACCTTTTGTAGTCCTAACAATCCACGATTGTTATGGGATAAGTTTAGAAGTTATATGTTTGAAGATTTCATCCAACAAGGTATGTCATTTAATGATGCCCAAATAAAAGCATTACA
>CAIGRT010174121.1:0-11739 GCA_903798405.1 Fraxinus platypoda | reverse complement strand
ACAAAGAAATATAAAAATAACTTATAAAAAATCTAAAAAAAAAACAAACCGGTAGATAACATGGATAGTAGAGCGACATAAGGAAATGGCACATACAATTGAGAGAAATTTTTTTTTTTTACCTCCTGACGTTTAAAATTATATCGTGGAAGAAGATGGAGGAAAAATATGCGTAAATGTGCATAAATAAGGTGAGGTGTCAGTAATTTCAGCGAACAAAGCACTAAGCAGCACGAAAGCGACATCAAAATAAAATATATAAATAAAATCACCTGAAGAAGTATAGATGTATTTGCACAAAGAACACATCCAATAAAGGAAATGTTATTTGATCCAGCACTCAGGTTTTTGGAGGAGTTTATGGTGACTACTACATCTTCAGCCCCATCAAAGTTCAATAATGATCAGCCAACATCATTGAAGCTGTTAATTGCATCATTTAAGCCTCCGCACAGGAGAAATACTATGTTACATACAAGATAGTATACACTAATGTACATAACATGTCTCTAGATACAAACCTAAATATGCTCAGAAGATAGAGGCAATTACTCGCTTAATCTCTGGCTGAATGTGCGTAGAACAGCTGGTCAAGACCATATGCTATCTCACCACTTGCCTGATATATCGCAGTGCCTTTTGTAACAAAATCCAAAAAAAAAAACAGTCACTATCCATCTTGTCAGCATTGAAACAGAACTAAAAAGGTGAAGGGGTAGATTTTCATAGTGCATTTGGGTAGTAAAATATAAGGAAAGGCAACATTACAAAATGCAAAATCAGTAAAAAATTCTGGTCTTTCTTAGCTATGTACTCAATCAATAAATCTTCGCATGATGTTTAGAAAGCCTCAACCACGTAGAAATTAAAGAGTCATACTCATTGCAATAGTCATTTTCTGTGCTATAATGTTTGGTGATTCATAAAGTGGCCGAAGCACCTATGGAACACTCCAGGCCTGGAAATAGGGGAGGTGTTTCTAAATATTTCCTACCTGTGAGAACAAAAAATAAGAAACAGTTAACATAGAAAAGAGGATTCAAAATGTCTATATATGATCCAATAAGATCATATAAAAGTAATCTTTTTCTGTTTATATAATAGGCAAAATTGTATCGATTTGAGGATCAGTAAATATTTTCTTAAGGTAAATATTTGAATGTTTGCAGCTAACTTTAGTGACAAATCCATTCTATTAAACAGGATGCAAACTTTTTCCTTCTTGTAATAGCGTAGAGTGGTATTGGTTATGTTCAAGACATCAATAATAAAATCTTATTCTGTAATATTGATAATTGAGAAGGGGAAGAGAAGTTTTTATGCAGTACCTGATCACTTTTTTTGGAATCAATAGACGCAAGAATTGTGTATGACCAAAAAGAGACTGTGAAAGAACTTGCTTTCGCAACTTCAAAAAGATAAGAGCCATGATGGAGGAATCAACACATGAACAAGATGCCAATACCATTAAGTGGGAAGTTTACACAAAAATAATCATAGAACATAAAATATATAAGTTGAAGAAAGACAATAAGATTACCTTCTTTACTTTTGTGATGAAGATGGTGCTTCCATTTTTCCTTCTAGCTCGTGCCTTCTCAAATTAGGTAATGAACCTAATAGCCTGTTTGTGCTCTATTAGCTCACCTGGATGGGATGAACCAATGAAGACCAGAAAATAAAATTGAAATACCTAAAATTTAAGCTAACAGTAGAAGCAATTACATTTTTAACAGTTTCCAAATTTTGATGGTGATGAAACCAGCACTCATATATCCAATTGAAATACCTCAAGTATCTCCTCGCATCATGTAGTGCAATTTCACATTAAGTAATTACAATAGGAAATTTGAGCTCTATAAACAATGTGTAAGAAATTTGAGCACATTTGTGCTCATAAGGCCTCCCCTAATTTCTGATGGAGAAGCCTAAACAATATGCATAAGAGCAGTAACAGATGCAACCCTCACCCCCAAGCTAACGAAGAAACATCTTAAAAAATGGACGTAAGGATTCAGAGCTACAACCATGATTACAGATCCAAGAGTGAAACCCTCACCCCCAATCACTGCATGTCAATTGTTTCCTATGAAATTGTTGAAACATAAAGTTTAATAGATAAAGAGCACAAAAGCTTGGGAAAGTAGGTAGTAAAAAATCATTCAGTTCGAGACGGGGATGGAGAAAGACAGACACATGCACGCATACACAGTAAGCACAGGAAGAACAATTTTCGTTGTTCAATTACACCATCTCCGAGAATAAAATTGTTCATTCTTAAGATTAGTACTGAATAAAAAATAGCAGAAGGAATATTATATAAGCCAGGAATAATCATAGCAAAAGGAAGAAAAAAGAAGAAACTCACTGGGCCATCCAGCGAAGAGTCCCTGTTTCCAGTGTTATTCATTCGGTCTGCATCTCAGTACGGGCAACCCCAAAATTGGTAATCTTCAGTGATTCATTTAACTCGTGCTTTTAAATCTTCAAATCCTACAATCTCACCAAATTATGCCACAATATCTCAACCCTCAATCCAAATGTTTTTTCTTTTTCCATTTTCTTCCAAAAACACCACAAGAATGCATGAAATTAGAAATATAACAACTCTTCAACTCGTATCAATACAGATTAAGCAAATCAAATTACTCATATATACATATATAGAAAAGATATATACCAAAGCGGCTTTGTAAGCGACGATAGTATCCTCAGCAGCTTGCTTACGCTCATACCCAACCTTAAACTCCGCTAAGTCACCACAGATCTGACAGACCTGACTGCCCATGTTCTTCAAGGTCTTTCCCTGATCAACCAGCACCACAATTCAGTAACAAAGAAATCCAATAATGCAGAGGCTTAGTTATTTTAAAATCCACTTCATAAATAGTTTCAGTCAAACAAGTAAACCCAAAAAATGTGAAAAAAAAAAATTCAGTATACTAATAAAATTCAATTTAATGTCACAATCTACAAATCATTCAGCAAAAAAGTTAACTTTACTTAAGTTCATTATAATTTCACAACATACAAATCATAGTGCATGGGGAATAAAGAAGTAAATATTAAGGGATTTTATAAAATTAACAGCTCATTATTCAGTTAAAAGTCAGAAAAGCTAGCTAAGACCTTCAGAAGTTCGATCTTGATGCATGTTAGAATATATCAGCTCAAGCAACTCATGTTCCCGGCATGTTCAGCAGCTCATTCTAGACTCTTCTAGATCCTTCGTCCAGCTGTTAATTTGTTAGGTAGATTGTTAGATTTTAGACTATAAATAGCCCGTTGTAATTCACTTTATACTTGAGCTTTTGATGAATAGTAAGTGTTCTACATATTCCTTCACAAGTTCCTTCAATATTTGTTTTCATGTTGAATCTATCAAGTTCTTTCATATTAAACATTCCGCAAATATTGAAAATAACAAATGGCGATTTTTTCATACTAACCTTAGTTTATGCTTCTGATTCCATCATCAATTAGCTTAAATAAGAGCAATGGATTTACAAGCAAATAGATATCAAATTCACTCAGATTTCCACATGCCCAGAGCCTCTTCACTGAAAAGATAACTCTTTCAATTAGATTCCTCAATTTACACATCAGATCTACATTTGATCACATAAAAATCAAACAAAAAACAAATAAATACAAAAATAAGTAAAATGAAACTCGAGTGAATTCCTAATCAGGCCTTCCTTCAATCCACATTTTAGCAATTAAAAAAAAAATTCGAAGTGTCTCTGAATCTCTCTCTCTCTCCCTGTTTGACTAACAAGGTAATTGAATAAATGAATTATGTCAATCAAATGGAAGTAAGCCAGCAGTAAGTTCAACCAACTTTAAATTTTTCATTAACCATTTCGTGAAAGAAACAAAACAAAAACCTCTGAACACTATCCACTCTCACACAGAAATTCAAATTTGATGGCTTAATGTGATGGATAACGATCATATTTTTTATTTTTATGGATGAAAAATGAGAAACAAACGGAGGCTCGCATGTGAATCCTCAAGCTCACATGATTGGGATGCTATATTATCGGCTAAAGAAAATGAAAAAAAATTGTAAATAGAACAAGTGTGTTTGTATGTCTCAACAATGTAAGACAGGCTATACACTCAGTTTCAATAAGCATTTGTACTTCAGACTGCCAGTTGTGAATTGAAATTTTGTAATCCAACCTTCAGTTTTTCAGTTGAAACAATATCATTGTTATCAGTGTTTGTCTCATCAAATATCTCTTTTATGTCTTCGACTTCTTCGTTAGAGAAGAAATCAGGAATCACCTAATCATAGAAACAGAAGCTCGGATATTTTTTTGAAGCATTTTCATTCAGAAAAGAAGATAAGAAACTGTAATGATAAACCAACCCTCAATTCCTTTCTTTTCAACCTATTCATGAATGAGAATTTCTTCAGTCTTGACTGGACATCATCTCTCAGAGGAATATTTAGAGCCTTCTTTGCATTTTGAAGCCGTGTTCTTTTAAGAGAGAAAATTATTAATTAGTTCAAGCATAAGAAAAATCAAATCATATATGCTTCAAATATGATCCAAGTTTTAGGGCATCATACCTCAAGGAAATTTTTGTCAGTATCATTGTTAGATTAAACAACTATTTGAGGTTCCTTCCTGCCTTCAGCGATAGTAGTTTGAAATAGACTACTCAAATCTCAATAACCAACTATATACTAATTTTCTTTTTACCTTCAAATGTTTTCCTTTCTGGATGCAATAAATTTAGTTTATAATATTGACTTGAAAAGTTTCTGTCTGTAGGATATATTGGACTTAGTTTCCCTATGATCAAATCCATACAAGGTTGCAGCGGAGCTGTCATGATCCACTGACAGAAGAAGGGGAGGAAGTCTAAGATAGTGTATCTTATAAAAAAAGAATAGCAATGAGGACAATGTTATTCTTCTACCGAAGTTAGTAGTTTTAGTAGCTATATCAAATCACATGAAATGGTATTTTTGCGACTTTGAGAAGATTTGAAAGGTGAACTCTCTCTGATAAGTGATCACATAAAGATCTTTGCAAATATCTACACTAAAACCAATTTTGAACGTGAAGTCTCCCAACAATTAATTGCCATTAAGAAAATGAAAATTTTGTGAAGCACATAGCAAATTGCCACAGATGGAAATATTAAACACTTAAGTAACATAATTCCAACATCAACGTGAATTGCCAGAGATTGAAAACATAAACACTTGGAAAGTAACTAAAGATGCCCAAAATGCTACATCAAGAACAATACATCAATCTGGAATGCAAAATTAGTATTACCAGGTGAATCAAAGTTGAACCCTACTGCAATCAGGTTGATACCTTCATTCCCTTATTTTTATTCAAACAATGGCTTCATATCACACATCCCTCCTAAATAAAAACATAATCGAGCAGAATGTCAAGAAATATCATACCAGAAATTAAAAATAATTAACAAAAACTTTAAATTTATCCCAAAAATGCTATGAAATTGATTCGCCCAAAGAAAGTAAAAAATCCCAACAAAAAGCACCGTTTTAGGCGATTTTTCTTCAATTTTATTATTTTACCTTTCGTGGTTGGAATATGGGACTGTGCGGAGGTTAGGTTAAAGGAGAAAAAAACCTGTCCACTATGGCCTTGAGGGAAGCAAACAACGTGGGTCCCAGCGGCCGGGAGGTTTACCAGCGGCCCAGCGCAAATCTGCCATAGCTCTTGGTTTATGCTATTCTTCTGTTTGCGTGTGAAAAATTTCCCAATGAATAGAAATAAATAGCTAAAAATTAATTAAGCAATTAGACCTTTAGATGGGTTCACCAGTTGAAATTCGGCGTCGATGGATTCTCATCGGTACCTCAAAGGGAAAGCATGTGAGAGAGAGAAATGTCGAGAGAGCAGCTAGGGTTTTTTTTCACTACTATTCATAAGGGGTTGCCTCTTGTAGATATAGTGGGATAGTAGGAAAAGCAAAAGGATTAGGAGGAGTAAAGGAGGACTCGAACCTTTGACGTCCCGTGGGAGATGCCTTCAGCCTGCCTCTGAAACCGCTGCACCGCGATGAACAGGCTATGAATAGTGAAAAGAGGTTAGCCTCTTTTAGATATAGTGGTTTAATATTGGTCCATTAGTAAATACTATAAATTAACTAATAGCACAAATGTTCCACGTTAACTATTTATTACTTCTTAATTTCATTCCTGTAGTTCTCACTTTTGTGTGACTCACTATGTTCTCGATGATGATGTCGGATGACGTGAATTATTATTCTAATCTAATTAAAATAAGATAAATTAAAATCTTTCTTCTAATTTATCATTAATTCACATGGATTAATTGCATCCCATTCGTCGCCCTTTATGGGACATCAAGCAATATGTGATGAGAAATTTCACATGTTACAAAATCAAATTATCATGGAAATATAATCATTTCGTCAATATACTCATCAATTATACGATATGAATATATGTCAATCTCGACTTAATCGACAATATCTTTTTCCCGCTCTTAAATCAATTATTGTCGAAACTTTTTTTGACTTACGAACTCACCTTGGTCAAGGATTTCGATATCCGTACCTAATTATTATTTAAGACCACAATTCAGTTATTTATAGCATATATCTCAGTATCACAACTCCTTATGCTCAATAAGTTATCAAGACATGAATTACGAAGACTATTAACTTAATTTATTAAAATATAATAGATCTATCAAAAATAAAATACATTGATCAATTAAAATGTTTTACATCCTAAAACTGATTGGACCTAGATCATATAACTTACAATTTAAACCCCTATATGTATAATGTAGGTATATGAGGTCACCATTCTAATAATTGTTGTTGTAAATGACCAAATTTATTAGTGAATGATAATTGTATCATTGCTATCCTAAAAATTATTATTATTGTATCCCTAATCATTTTCTATAAATATGGGACTTTAATTTTCAATAAAATACACATAAGTTTATCGACTTCTCTAGTTTTCTCTTTAGTTTATAACATATTATGAGCACGATTCTCTCAAAATCAAAGTGAATTAGTTAGAAGGTAATAATTTTTATAAGCTCAATAATCTATCACATGTACCGAAATTAATTTGGTGACATGTAAATTTTTTTCTATATACATATGCATTAATTCTCAAATTTTTTATATGTATGATAATTTATATTTCACAAATACATTAATTCTACAGCAATCATTGCCCTTTTGATTCATACATTTAATTCATTTCTTTTGATATATGGAATTCATATCTTGAATTGATATGTGAAATTCATTTTGAAGTTCTATCATGTGTAATTTATAAATTTTGTTTATCCATGAAGGAAAACATAGAACTCATGTCATGTGGAAATTGATTCTTATATGATTATTTCATAGTTGATATATTTTCGAGAATTAACTATGTCTTTTGTTTGATTGAATAATTATTCAAATGACAAACATTGTATTGAACCACATGTTCAATAACTTTTATATTTTATTGTTTAGCATATCCAGTTAGACTATCACTGGATCAATAATGATGCAAAATTAAAAATTCAAATGGATATTTAACGAAGAACTAGAAGATTCTTCAATCAAAAGAATTTATATATGATATTTGTTTTTTATTAAAAATTAGTCATTGATTGTCACTAGTTAAAATAGAGATTGAATTCTCTATATTTCTGAAAATCAATTAGGGGGAAATATGGGATCCCGTCACCCTCACTTTGACCATCTAGATATTATTTGTATCTAATAGATTTGATATATCTGCTAAATTATTGCATGGTGTTAGCAATCTGAATTTTGCGCAATTATTGTTCAAATTTTAAATTATGAGCATAATTTTCATATTATACAATCAAGACGGTATGTCTAGTTAATTCTAGTGATCCTTAATATCAACCTTTTGATAAGTGTTAGTTGCAATGTCGATCAATGGTTTAACATTATTACTTGATAAACATCTCCAATTAATTTAATTAAAAACAAAGTACTTTCCATTTCTGTTTAAGAAATATTATTACGCATCATGTAAACATCATAGTTCTCCCTGCTATAATTAATTTATGGTCAAAGCCCAATTTTTCATCTATTTATTTTGATAGTGCAATATATGCAAAATTGATCCACTACAATGCAATGAGATGAAAAATAAAGAGTGCTGAGAATAAAAGCGTAGTTTGAACTCTTATTCCAAATAGGTGATAGTTTTTAACATAGTTTGTTGATTATCAATTTGATTGGACAATTCTCTCAATATTAGGGAGATGAATTAAGAAGTTGGAAGTGATGTAAAAATACATCATTATCTAAATCCTCGTAAAAGATAATTCAAATCAGAAGTTCAAAAGATGATTTATTTAGATGCATTTACTAATCAAAGAGATCAACAATAGCGCATACACCAACTTTAAATGCTCTACTCGAATTAATGCTCTAGATGACAATTAGTTAATAATATATTTGATAAATTTATGGTACGCTTGAAGCGTGGTAATATTTGATTCTAATGAAAAAATCTCCAAACAAAAATAGAACAATTATCAAAGATAGTCCCATTAAGGATGCATATACTCTTGATGAGTATTTAGACATAACTAATGTCTATATTATATAAGACATTTACCCTCAAAATCTCCTATATGTATGAGATTTCCAAAAGAGATCAACAAGAGCTATTTTTCGAATCATGTTACTACAGTCATTAAAGCTGATAATATCTCGTATAAAGAGAGTGTAATTTGAAGACTATACACAACAACATGAAAAATACTTTACCAGAAATTGAAATATTAAAGACATTGACATACAAGACAAGGATGAATTGATACAATAATTGAAATTAGGGGAGCAGTTGTACTCTTTTTCCTTCGATCAAGTTTTGCCCCACTAGATTTTCTTGATAAGATTTGAACAAGGCAAATATTATAAAATGTGTTATTCAAGGGGGTGTTGTAAATGGTAAATTTATTAGTGAATGACAATTATACTTATGCAGCCCTAAAAATTATTATTATGGTATTCGTAATTTTTCCCTATAAATAAGAGGTTTTGATTCTCAATAAAATATACAAGAGTCTATTACCTTATCTAGTTTATAAAAATTACATAGTTGTCCTTTGTTTATCTCATGTAAACTTTATAAATTTAATAATCTTTTTCAGTTTCCAAGAGGAAGAGAAAAATAATGAGAAAAGATAAGGGTATTCAAGATTTGACTCAATCAACGGCTATTAAATGACTTCCCAATTCAATATCAGACTGTCCAAGTGATTGATATAGACTTGTTGAGGTATAACAATATAGAGGAAGAAAATAGTAGTGATTTATGTTAAAAGTGTTCCCGAGCATAGATTGAAAATATCGATAGTAGTAGTGAGGAAGTTATAGGATATTAGTGGGAAAACAAGATTAGAAGACTCATTGCTGTTAATTGAAATTAGGGGAGACTCGAATCATACTTTGAAGATAATTCGAAATTTTAATTAAAGTCGACTTAAGAAGAAATCATTTTGGAATGCTACTTTGGAATCCTATTCAAGGTCTATTTGACAAATCCTAGTTAAAGTTCTATTTGGAAGCTTATTTGAGAGTTGAAATTTATGTTGGACTTGAAGATGCAGAAATATGGACAAAGAAGTTTTTGGGGAGCAAAAGAGTCAAGGAAATAGAAAAGTGCCCCAGTGCCGCCTGCCTAGAGCTCGAGCGACGGGCTTACCTGATCCTGTTTCGTTTCACATTTTTTTACGTGATTTTAGCATTCTATTTCATCTATTTTTAAAACATTGGACATCCCTTATATTTATTTATCTTTTCATTATATTTTATATTAAGTTAGACAAATTTTAAACATAAAATTTTTGTATTCTTTCTCCATATTATAAAAAAATCTTCATTATCTGCAAATTACTTTGTTTTTGTGTTCTTGTAATGTTTATTTCATATTGTGTCTATAATTTCGTATTTTCTTCAACGAGTTGGCATTGGAATTATTCAATATCACCTTTGTTTCACAATAAACTGATATCAGAGCTAATAGCTTGAAAATTCTTGGGAGATCGAAGTTTTGATCAAGTTAAAAGCTCGGCTTGATCTTTTCGTGATGACAACTATGAAGTATGATATTCTGCTATTAGATCATAATACAAGATTCTATTTGTGGCAAGTAAAGATGTGAGCAGTACTCGCTTGATGGATTTGGATAAGCGCTGTTAGGATTTGACAAGATGCCAACAACTTAGAATTCAGAAGATAAATAATGGAGGGATCGAAATGTCCTATCTCAAATATATATTCATCTTTCAAATAATATTCTTTAGGACATTTTGAAGGAGAAGTCAGCAGCTGCATTATGGTTGAAATTTGAGCAATTATGTATGAAGAAAAGTCTTACTAGCAAATTGCATTTTAAGCAACGTCTATATTCTCATCATAGATAGAATATACTTCTCTTGAGAATTACCTAGCTACTTTTAAGGAGATCGTCACTCATTTGGAGACCTTGAAAGTCAAATACGATGAAAAATATTTGGGATTGATTTTATTATATTCATTGCACACTTCATACATATCTTTTAGAGACACGATTTTATATAGTCGTGATACTTTCATCATCGAAGAAGTCTATGATGATCTATATTGAAAGGAGAAGATGAAGCATCTTGCTGCATTTGAGGTTCATGTAGATGGCTTTATTATTGATGGTGATCGTGCAAGGAGCAAGTCAAGATATAACTTCAAATTTTATAATTACTACAAGAAAAAGAGGCACTTGATAAACGATTATTGTAAATTGTAGAATAGAGCAAAATTGACTGCAAATCAATCAGAAACTTAAGGGAAAACAAGTATTGCAGAAAATCCTAACAGTGATGAAGAGATATTACTTATGTCTGACTACACTCCAAACCGACGAGGCTTGAATTCTTGATACAACTTGTACTTTTCATATGTCTCCTAATTGGTATTTGTTTTCAACAGTTGAAGAAGTTGCAAAAGGTGTTGTAATAACCAGTAATAATGTATCTTGTCGGATAGCTGGTATTGGTTGAGTCAGAATAAAGATATTTGATGGGATGTTTAGAACACTTGATGCAGTGAGATACGTTCCAGATCTAAAGAAAAATCTTATCTCCTAAAGTACTCTTGATTCAAAATGGTACAAATACTCTGTTGAAGGCGGAGTCCTGAACGTTAGTAAATGAGCTCGTGTTTTGTTTAAAAGACATAGAAAATCCCATTTATATAACTTGCAGTGTTGTATAGAATTTTTGAGCAATCGGCATATTTTAAGATCTCGTGTAGAGTTGGAGTTGGATTATGTACTGTTGAAGTCTAGTTTGGGTTCCTCTTTGAAGAATACATCTCAATTGAATTTAGAAGTTAAGCATAAATCCGCTTTGACACTGGTGTCATTGTATTCAGTTGCTAGTAATATACCCATTTTTTTGCCACAAGATTCCACATAGGTACAATTATGCTGATTTAGTTGATGGTTTGAATGATGTTAAAGGTGTTGATTCCCAAAATCTTTATTTTGACGCATTCAGTTCCAGTGATTCTATTTCAGGGTTTGTTTCTACCCTATTTGGTGATGTCCAAGCCCAGTGCTTATGTAACGCTCCGACCCGCATAGATCGAAATGTCACTAGATTAACTTTACTTTTCCCATATACTATAGACTTAATAAAATAATTAACTATACTGTTAGAGGAAAGCATAAAAATTTAACTTAAG
>CAIGRT010174100.1:0-17265 GCA_903798405.1 Fraxinus platypoda | reverse complement strand
TTCTTATTCGGTTTTTCGGTTCTAAGTCTAGAACCGCACCAAAACTTTTCGGTTCTTCGGTTCTTCGGGTTTTTAAGTTAAAAAAAACCGTTCGGTTCGGTTCGGTTCGGTTCCGATTCGGTTCGGTTCGGTTCGGACATTTTGCCCGGCTCTAGTTTATTCCATTGCTAATTTGGATTTCTACCCGTGCCCGTGCTTCCTTAAATCCTATTTGTGGGTTGTCATTTTGAATTGGGTCAATAAAAATATGATGTGTGTTCTGATTTCTTTTTTCTAATTTCTTTTATAAACAATTGAATTGATGCTGAAGGTTAAGCTACAGAATTGGACCCTCTAGCAGCTTACACTCCATCTCTCGGCCTTAAAGTTTGTGGAGGATATTTTACACGAAATTTTCGCGTAGTGCTGTAAAGTGATGTGAAATTTCATCAACTTGAATCAAAATTTCATTTTACACGAAATTTGTTTGGTGTCTTACACAGCTTGACTGATTTAGTAGAACCTTGGGGTGATGCTATACTTTGTGATATGCTATTAAGAATGCGAAACTTCCTTTCAGTTTTTTCTCTTTCTAACTGTTTTGTTCACTTAAAAACACAACGCCAGTTTTGATTTGGAGTTGCAGTCTTTACATTTTATTGCTGATCTGAGTCATTGCTTGATTTGAAGTAAACTGCAACATATTGAATTGCTCTTTCTAGATGAGAATCCTGAGTTTGAAGAGACTATATATTTCAATTTCATTAAGTTAACATGTTTGAAGATGCTGTATAGAATTTAATTCTTATGTATTTTTTAGTCAGATTAAATTGATACACATTAGGACCCAGATTTGAGGGGATTAAGCCCTTGTTTGGTTAGATAAAAATCATATTTTTATTAAATTTTGATTGAAGTTGATAGAATGTGTGGTTGATACTAATTGTTGACTTTGACTTAGATTTCAATCAAAAATTTTAGCTAAACCAAACAAGGGCTAAAAGAATGAGCAGGGCTGATCATTAAAATCACTTTTTCCCGTTTAAGATGCGACTACTTGAGTTTTTGAAATATTGTCTAGGTGCCCATGATGGAGTATGGCATTTAGATAGCTATAAATCAAGAATTAACTTTCTACATCTTTATCCTAATTGCTGATCTTAGATCAGCGCTTGGTTTGTAATCCGTTTTTGCCATGTAACAGGGGTAATATGAATAGTGAACGACAAGAGAAAGTTGGAAAATTTGAGGAATTTATTGATCAGCGCTTGAAACCCGACCTTGTTCATGCTATTGCTGAACGGTATGTTCCCCCTTCTTATTACTTCAGCTATTTGCTTGCTTGCCAAGTTGCCTTCCAGCATTTCCTTCTTATAACCTGTCCTATGATAAGTACAGATTTGTTTTTTAAATATTTGTTTCTTGAAGTATCTGGTTTATTGAAACTTATTTATGAATTATTTCATGCTTGCCTCTGCTTTCAGATGTTGGCTGGGTTGTAGATTAGAATCTTAACGGTTTTACGTTCAGAAGAATTTTGTCATGTTATGATCATATTAAAGACTGGTGGGAAATTAATGACACTGTTTGTATTTTTGCGTGGCTGACAAATAAACAAAAAAATAAATAAATTTTAACTGCCTGACTGCTTCCATTTATTTTGCAGGGATAAGGTGTTTGAACAACAAAAGATTTTGTATCCTTCAGACATTTTTGTTGTTGTAGGTTATATAGATTCTCAAAATACTGTTAAGATTATTTCATTACTGCTTTTTGCACCCAAATTAAATTGGTCACTGGATAGTAGTGTAGGAACTCCCTGAGTTGGAAAGTTTGACCTGACATTTTGGAACCTAATCATATTGCTTTGCTTAACTTACATCTTTGTAGCTCCGATCTGAGAAGGAACATCGAGAATCTGGAAAAGAATAGTGTGACCAGTCTGAGGACGATGGTCAACCTTGGTTCTGAAGTCTACATGCAAGCTGATGTGTATGCATGATCTTATTCTTATGTTTATAGTGATGGTCGAGCTATGCTGTTTGTTTTATCGAGGGTTTCAGCTTTTGTGAAGCAATCATTAACTTGTAATGAAGATACCATGGTTTTTTTTCCCTCACTTTTTTTTAACACAGATATCCATCACATCAAGGCAGACGTTTTAGGCTTCCACTTAAGGAATTATGAGGGTAATGGCATGATTTCCTACAAGCATATAAACATACTAATGAAGTACAAGTGAGGGGGGACATACTACCATATTTCCATAAGTACACAAGGAGGAGAAAGTAGAGAATATAATTAAAAAATAAAACTTGGAGGTACTATCTCCGATATAAAAAGCACGAGATTAGAAATTTGACACAGGAACCAAAATCCAAGTTGAAGTAGATAAATTTCCAATCTTATAGTCATTGAAATGTTGATGACAAGGACCTCTTTTTTCATCATCTCTAGAATATCATATAGTCGTCCACTCCTCAAATCCTCCGTCCTTGTTATTTATGGAATCTAAATGCGTAAAACACTCACTCTTTAGGACAATGTAATCCTTTAGTGGCTCTATTCCGATCCTTATTTTTTCTATGACTAAAAGGATCGTCAATATATCCCGTCTTCATAAACTTGAAACCTTTACATTTCAAAGTAGGTCAAATATTATATCCATTGTATATTAACGTCACTGTGAAATTCGATTCCCTGTTTTTTGTGTCTGCAGACCAGATACAAGGCATATATTTGTGGATGTCGGACTTGGATTTCATGTGGAGTTTACTTGGTCTGAAGCTCTAACTTTCATATCTGCAAGAGAAGAAAAGTTAGCCAGGTATTGTCTCCTTTGATCTGTACTGATATGCCATAGTAGAGTCAAGTATTCAATATGTTATTTATGACTTGTGGACAAGCAGTAAATTACTCTTGAAGCCTCAAGAGCTATAAAATTCTAATCTAGTTCCATTTGATGATCTACTTGAGATTCCAGTAGTTTCTACTTTCTATTGAGGATGCATTATTATGTCCGTTATGACCCTTCTAGTCCCCAATGCATTGACCAAATTTATTTGAATGAAGTGTTGTGTGGTAATCCAAGAACAGTAAAAGTTTAGATTATCACGTTTAGAACATTCCTTTCTTGCATTTCTCATAATTGGCCTTGATGTTCGAATAAAAGCACGAGTCGGGAGAAGGCACCACTAGTTTTTGGCTAACCCAAAAGTTTTCCCTATACTTGGCAATTCAATTCGTAAAGACAGAAGAATAAAAAGAATAGGACATTCCAATTTCTACCGGTCTTTACCATGACCACTGGGAAATAGGCAAAAATTTTACTTTGAATTTCGGACTTGAACATTCTGATGTTCATACAATTTCTACTCGTGGTCTTGGAATCTATATATTAATCATATAGATATGTCTACTTCTTTTGCTTGATTTGATTGGTTTTCTATAAGGCGCCTAGGGTAAATGAATCCAACGGATACATATGCTTATGTGTATGATTCTTTTTGGATGGCATGTTTGGCTATAGGCTAAGCTTAAAAAGTTAACTTTTAAGATAAATATATTACGTATATGGAGAGTACTTTCAAATTAAGCAACTTTTGTTAAGTAAAAATAAGAAATGAGTAAAATATCCTAACATGTTTGGAAAGATTATCTTTTATCTTTTAAGCTTAGCCAGGGGTGGACCTAGAACTTGGCTTTAGGGTGGTCTAAAATTTAGATTCGGACTTGACATGGGTATAAACTAAAAAAGAAAATAAAAAATTGGAGCCAATTCGATGAAATAAAAGGGAGGACCAATTTGTTTTTGCCCAACTTCACATTGGGATACAGCCTAGTATTTCAAAGGGATAGGAACGCCTCTGAGCTTAGCCAAAAATATCCAAAGTAGTGCTTAATTCATGTTACAAAATCAGCTGATTAGTAGGACGGTATGAAGCCATTGCCTATGGAAACTCACTGCGCTTTACCTATCATTGCCCTTATTCTGTCTTCCTCTACGAAAGCTCTCTCTCTCTCTCCCTTTTTTTTTTTTTTAAGGCATCATTTGTGGACATAAAGTCCTTAGTTTGAGTTCAGAACCTAAATCAACTAATGTTTTTCATTATGTGGTGTACAAATGTTTGTATCCCTGTTCAGGCAAATAGAGGAGTATACTCAATTAATTGCATCTATTAAAGCGCAGATCAAGACGGTATGGATTTTGTTACCTTCTCAAATATCCAGCTGACTTCTGCATTCTCTATTTATTTTAAAAATCTTGGAACTTAATCATTTTACATGATAAGCCTGATAAATGGAATTTTTTGTCACGGGTAGTGATGAGACTCAAATGCAGGATGTGTGCTTGCTTTAGGAGACTAGGACTATGTTAAAACCTTCACATGGTTGTAATTTATTTATTCTTTTATTCAACATTATTAGTACTTGAGAAAATATGTGATGCCAGCAAAAATTGCATCGATGAATATTGAAATTGTGGAATTTTCCTTTGACCTAACACAAAACTATTCTCAGTTTGACAACATTTTCTATTGGTGGCATGCAGGTTCACGAAGGAATACGAGAACTACTCGAGCTACCAATGTAATAATTATATTATTTGGTTATTTGACAGCACCTTTGAGGGAATTTTTGTCTCTTGGACGAGTACTAGAATGTCTGATAATTTGTATGTAACAAATGCAGTTTTCTCTGAGTAATTATGGATATTTCCTGATATAACTTGTATGGTAAGTGATTGATCTATTATGTTGAGAGCAAATCTACATTCTTCATGGTTTGTATCATTACCAAAAAGGAGCTGACTACATGTATAAGTGGGAGAACAAGAATGAGTCTTGTTGGTGAACCAAAACCTAGGAATAACTTTTGAAGGGTTTTGTAAATTTAACATTTTAAACATTAAATGGCATGTTTAGTAGGAAGGATTTGAAAGTAAAGAAGAAAACCGGTTAAAACTTTAATAGCTCTATCTTGTATTGTGTATCAAAATTGCGCTAATTGTTAACTTTTCGAGCTGTTGATGTCACTTGTTTATTACCCTTTCTAGATATTCAAGATCATCGACTTGGCTATGTTCTTTTTGGTCTACACCTTTGCTAGCATAATATTTGAATTTGTGAAACTATATTATAAAGAACGATGCGATTGAGATCTTCGTTCATTTTCTCCGATGCAAGTGGAGTGGTCGTTGGCGTATGTGGTGGTGCTGGTCGAATCCAAATTATTGTTTGGATTATTCTAGTGGCCCTCTTATCGTTTTGTGCTGGGGATTCATAATTCCTTAATTATTATCTGAATAATCAGGCAACATAAGTACCACGAACTCTAAATCCGAAGGCATCATAGACATCAAGAACATTGAACACCAAAAGAAGGTACTCTTTACTGATTCAACAGAGTTTTTTAAATTTGTTGAAGTGAATGAAGTACAAACTTTCCTAAGATACTTAGGATTATATAGAACCATGCTACGTAAAGGTTGGTACATTGGTTTACATCCATATGAATTAACAGATTTTGATACATTGATCTTGACAACACCTTTTATAATCAATTGTTATATTTTTGATACATAGGAGGATGTCAACCAAGGTGTACACTGTGTACAAGCAATGTTCTAAAAAGCTTGCGGCACTTAGGTACAGTGACAGATCCAGAATTTTGAGTGAGCACGGACGGTCGTTGACTATCAGTCGTAATAAAATATTAAAAATTAAATATAATAATAATTTGCTAAAACTAAACATATTATATATGTGGACAAAGTTAACCAAATGACATAGTGATCAGGTTTCCTATAAATAGAAGGAAGAGCATATGTTCGAATCCTTACGATTGTATTAAAACAACTTAAACGGAATATATATTATTATGTTAGATTATTCAACAAGTGCCATGATGGTCAATTATTCAATAATCTTAAAGTGGTTCATAGGTTCGAATCCCATCTCTATTGCATTAATTTTTTTAAAAATTCTAGAATTAGAAAAATTATACAATAAATTGGTTTGAAAAGGACTCAATCCTTAAACCTCCAATTTGTATGTATAACCTGTTACGCCTCACCTTCGAGGCTTAAAGAAAAAATGCCTCGTGACAGGCTACGTAGGCAGAAAGTCAACAAAAAAGTCAAACAAAGACCCATGAGTTCACAAACCGAAGTCCTTGCTCTACAAGCCGAAGTGCTTGCTGAAGCGGACCTCGAAACCGAAGTCCTTGCTCTACAAGCCTAAGTGCTTGTTGACGCACTGCCTAAAGAAGCAAAGAAAGATCTCTCCGAGGCTCTCAAACTCGTCCGAAGCTCATGAAACCGACGCTGTCTCTTGTAATAGATTTGAAGACTATTAGAAGTGATTGATGTAACACTTGTAATAAAGTTTGTCAGTATGTCAACCTATTGTATAGGGCGGTCGACCCTTTATCAATGTATTAATTGTATGACTAGACAGTGATGTGAAACCTTAGTTAGGGAGATGAGGCCACGTGGTTCCGATCCAACAGTCACCACGTCAGCCAATGCAGTATAAATGTGTCCTCTTTGTAATTAAAAAAGGAAAGGTTGGATTCTTGATGGAAAAATGGACAATCATATATTCGAAATATACACTTGAACTCTTGAAGAAAATATATGAACATTTCATCTATCATTCCACATATTCTTGTTAGTTATTACATGGACTAGTTTACTTTCGATCGGGTGATCGTTGTTAGCGCGATTGCTTTCGTTCCACATGCCGGAGCTTGAACAATTTTGTCTCTCGCTGCAAAGTACATCCCGCTTCCATCTTCTTCGTGCTACTGTCATCATTCCGGTAGGAACGCGCCGGAATCGTACTTGACTTGACGTGAGTGGAACCGGCATCTGTTGATTCATTTTTGAGGTCAACATAACCTTTAACCAACTGCGCTACAAGCAATGTTTGAAAATAAATGAATCACTAGATATATATAACCTAAAATTTTTATCTACTGTTAACACAAAAAAAATTGTTCCCAACGGATCCAGCACAGGTGTCCGTCGAGGCTCGCCAGGTGCTGGGTCAGCCCCTGGCTCTATCAGTAATGTGTATTATGATGTATTGATTGGGGGTTTAGCAATTTCGTGTTCGACTTTGGTCATATATTTAGCTGGCATTAATGGAGACTGGGTAGCTAGCTATACTTGAGATAGTTTTATTCTCTATTCTTGTGACAAAGATGATGTGTAGCTACGTCGCTGTCTACACAATATTGTATATTTATTGCAAGGTTTTACATGGGGAAATGGCATTTCAGATTCCAGATGAGTCTTCAGCAGATTATGTTATCTTGCCTGTTGATGGTGGCAAATATTGTGGTTAGTGCATACTGCTTATGATTCCTGTTGATTTTTTGTGCTACTATTTATGTTGTTAGATATCGTGCATGAAATTGAAGTTTGTACAAGAAATGTGAAGATATGAGACCTATGGATCTTCAAAATTTATTTGATGCTTCTTAATTATTATGTAGATTCCTTTTGTTTTAGGTCAAGACTCGAGAACAAAATTTTGCCATTCGAAAGTTTGAAGTTGCATGCATGCATCATGACCAACAAAGTATGAGTCCCAAATTAGCAGTTGAATTATCGGTGTTTTGAGGGAGATGTTTTAAGAGAGATCGAGATGATATTTCTTTGCTTAAAAAGTTACATATGATCGGCTGGAAAAGTAGTAGAGACATCATAAGAACATGCGTGTAAACTACATATTTTGCATCTAGATAGATATACCATTAACTCTGAGAAAATTCAAAATCTTCATAAGAGATACTGAGAGGAACAAAATTCATGGTGCATATACATATCATAGACAATAATTTATAGGATAGCAGTCACTAATGTAGCAAGCCTTTTCAAGTAAAAAAACTTCCTCCCAGTAGGCAATGCTGTAGCGAAACAAAAATTATATTTTTGTAGGGCACCTTTATAACCCAATTGTAAACATTCTCTAAACAAAATTTAATAATGGATTCGAAAAAGCTAATATAGAGCAAATAATTACCCGAAGGCACGAAGTAGCCAACTGTTTAACCCTGGCAACAAACGAAAAAATCTTAAGAATCTTGATTGTATACCATGAGTATAGCAGATCGATCTATTAACTACACACTACTTAAAGCTCATTTGAGTTTGTTGAGGTAGATGAAGAAAAGGCCATCAACTTTGTAATCCTCCTATCGTACTCAGAACTAAAGCGGAGGCCACTCCAGTTAGTCGGCTGTCCTACAATTCTTATAGGCACTTGATCACTATCTTTCCCACCCGATGCATCATATCCATCGCTAGTTGATCTTAATGATGGGATTTCCTTATGATTTTCTGATAGCCCAACAAGTGGACTTGCCTCTTTGCTCTTAATAAGGAAACTCGGTAAGGGTGTGTTGTGAAACAAACAAGATACTAGAATCACTATGATACCACTTGTTGTATTAATTATGCCCAAAATCTCTTATACCAATTGTTGGGAATTCAAGGATCACTTATCGCTCGATACCATTTGATATGAAATCAACCACCGGATTGAAATGTTGAAGTTATATGGCACAATAATGAAGAATTTGATTGCAAGCAAAAGAATAAAAGAAGACAATAAAATATGGCAGATGAATTAGAAGATTTTATTACACTAATAATAATGGAGAAATATACAATTGATCATAAAGTTCTAGTAATCTCTTTTCTCAAATCTATAAAATTGTATAGAAGAACCTAATATTTATAGGGAATATGTAGGGAACGTTCAAACCATCCTAATAGAGTTGTTGAAGTAAGATGCCAAAAAATCGAGTCCAAAACGAAAAAGGAGATAAAAACGCGAAAAATTGGAACAGCCACCTCCGTGTGCTCTGGTGCCGGGCTGACGTCTCGGCGCCCACAGCGCCAGGCGTTCTGCCTGATTTTTTTTATTTCAAATTGTTTTTTCCATCTCGAACTCTTCTTNACCTCCGTGTGCTCTGGTGCCGGGCTGACGTCTCGGCGCCCACAGCGCCAGGCGTTCTGCCTGATTTTTTTTATTTCAAATTGTTTTTTCCATCTCGAACTCTTCTTCAAGTCCAATATCAATTTTCAACTCTCAATGGGCTTCCAAAATAGAATTTCAACTTGACATAAGACTCCAATAGCATTCCAAATTGAATTCTTCTTGACTGCACTTCAATTACTTCAACAAGGAATTCGAGTCACACCTCAAGTCTAACAATCTCCACCTTGACACGAATTCCATTGCAACGAACAAAGTTCCAAAATATTCTCCACTTGGAGATAAAAATTCTTCTGTAAGGAATGAATTGACTCTTCAACAAGAACCAAAACTGATTTCTTCAACCAAATACAAAATACTCAACATCTTCTAATGAATCCAAGCACTACTCTACAAAATTACCTCAGATTCCAAAAAAAAAAAATCATAATGATTTTACAATTCACCAAATTAGGTTGTAACACACCCTAAAGCATAATCAAATTCAAATCCTTTTAAAGAAGGCACCTTACTAGATTGTGCACCTTCTACTACGCTGAAAGCATACTCAACAAAATCAGCACCCACATACCTTTTACCATTGGGTCCATCCCTAGCAATTGAATACAATAACACCACAGATGATGGTGACAAACCGACATTATCCATATCTCCTGAACTCCACTGAGCAGTATTCTTCAAATTTGACAATTTACGAGCTCGGTACTGAACTTGTGCTACTTGACTCATCTAGATTCTGCACTACTCTGAAAGATGTATAACTGTGACATTTTATGTCCCTCCAATACAACATGGGTACCCTTACAAATCTTTAAAGCCCCACCTCTACCAAAGAACTCATAACCCTTTGAATCAATGATATACAACGAGATGAGATTCTTCTTCAAATTCGAAACATGTCGAACCTAGCCAAGTGTTCTAATTGTCCCATCCAATAGCTTCAATCTGACCGTACCAATTCCAGCAACCTGACAAGGTGTGTTGTCTCCCATAACCACAACACATTTGGAAACGATTTTATATGTAGTAAACAAGTCCTTATTAGGACACATATGAAACACACACGCGGAATCCAGAATCCAATCCTCCTCTGGTTAAGACTCGATGTCAGAAATAGCCAAGAGATCTCCCTCACTAACAATGTTCTCTGCGAGGTCTACTTTACTTGAAGTCACTGATTGCTTCCTATATCGACTTACAGCCAACCTTTCTTTATTCTGTAATTTGTAGCAATCCTTCTTCAAGTACACCTTGTTCTTACAGAAGTTACAAAACTAATTACCGAACTTAGATTTCGATATGCTCCATCTCTGACCTCTAAAACCAGATGCTTCATCTTATTTTTTGAAAACAAAGCATTGTACACCTCATCTATGGTGAGAGTATCACGACTATACAAGATCGTGTCTCTAAATGAAGAAAACGAAGCGGACAACAAACACAATAGGATCAAGGTCAAATAATCTTCTTCATCATACTTTACTTCAAAAGTTTTCAAATCAGCGCGATCTCCTTAAATACAGTCCGGTGATCTTCTAATGATCCTCATTCTGTCATTCGATGAGAGTATAAACATTGTTTGAGATGCAACTTGCTCGTCAGACTTTTAGTTATGCACAATTGCTCCAACTTCAATCATAAAGCAGCTGTTGAACCCTCATTCAAAACGTCTTGAAGAATGATATTCGATAGATGAAGATGAAGATGAATATGAGAAACTGCCTTCTTATCCTTCCGTAATTTTCAATTTCCAACAACGCATCATCCAAATCCAGCTGTGCGAGTACTGTACGCATTTTAACCTATCATAGTGAAAATCTAGATCCAAAAGCGAAATGTCATACTTCATAGAAGCCATCATGAACAAAAAAACCTCAAACAAATCAAATATTGCGCTCTGCGGAACTGCTGAACCTAGGCTCTGATACCACTTGTTGTGAAATGAACAAGATATCAGAATTGCTCTGATAACACTTATTGTGTTAATTATGCCCAAAATCTCTTATACCAATTGTTGGGAATTCAAGAATCATGTATCACATGATATGATTTGATATGAAACCAATCACTGGGTTGAGATGTTGAAGTTATATGGTATGAAATATTTGATCACAAGCAAAAAAATAAAAGAAGACAAGAAAATATGGTAAATGAATTAGGAGATTTTATTGCACCAATAATAATGAAGAAATATACAATTAATCCTAAAGTTCTAGTAATCTTTTCTCTCACATCTATAAAATTATATAGAAGAGCCTAATATTTATAGGGAACATGTAGGGGATGTCCAAACTCTCCTAGTAGAGTTGTAAACGAAGTAGGATGCCAAAAATCAGGTACAAAACGAAAAAGGAGAGAAAAATGTGAAAAAGCAGAACATATACAGTTAGTGCCCCGGCACCGGACGTTCTGCCCAATTTTTTTTTTTTATTTCAAATTGTTTTCTCCATCCCGAACTCTTCTTCAAGTCGAATACCAATTTTCAACTACCAATGGGCTTCCAAAATAGAATTTCAACTTGACATCGGACTCCAATAGCATTCCAAATTAGAATTCTTCAATTATTTCAACAAGGAATTCGGGTCACACTAAAATTCTAACATGGTGAATATCTGGGGAATCTAAACTACTCTCCGGGGAGGAAGCGACAATCCCAACTGCACTTGTGATAACTGGGCCTGTCCTGTAAACACCCCGAGGGTCAAATTGAAGAGGGGCAAAGTGGGTTGATATCTCGGCCATCATATGTTGATTTCTATAGTCTGATGCATTGTTGCTTGGAATATTTGAATGAGGTTGGAGGAGTGTCTCTGAAGAAAGGCGAATTCGCTTGCTACCTCATTTTCTGTTGTTATCAGGCCTCAGGGTCAACCAGCGATCACTGTTGTCATAACTTCCGTCAGTTTCGAAAGTTGACGGTTCGCGTCTTGTTACTAGGCGAAGAATCTTGGACTGTTTAAATACCAGGCAGACCCAATTGAAATCAGAATCAATGCAAGACTGTTTAAATACAATAGACAAAATCTAATCTCTAGAAGAAAGATACTGAAAATCTGAGTGTAAAACTCGTGGCTCCAAATATGCAACCAAAGCTGAAGGACAAGCACAATTTTCCTTATCAGCTAAAAGTGATAGGTCTTTAATAATATTGAATGTTATCTAACAAACTCTGAGGTTAATTAAGACAAAATAGAAAACAACATGGAAGAGTTAAAAGAGTAAGAGTTCCTTTGGGCAAAATCAAGATCAATCAAAAAGCAATGAGAGTACAGATCTAAGTTCTTTACAGCCGTTAGAAACATATTTATATGACAATAGAAAAGAAGAGTATAAATTGCCATCACTATGTATTGAAACAATTGCTTTCCGACAAAAGGCGCAAAGAAAACATAGAAGGCAAACCCCACTGCAACAGCAACCACCTGACATATTCACCATACGAACTCAAAGCACTTGGATATATACGAACAAGAAAAAATGATAAGCATCTATGCTTAAACAAAAGAAGATATATACATATAGAGAGAAAAAGATACCTGGAGTGGATGGTAGGGAAGCTGCCATCCATGTTTCCTCATTGTGCTGATTAAGAGAAAATAGTTTGAAGAAACTGAGGCAAGTTAGGGAAAAATATTGAACGTAGATTTACTCCATTTCTTCACTCTTTAAGCTACTTCTCATTTTGGGGAAAGAATTCTTCAAAAGTTAATTTTAGATCATTGCTTGGCTGCACCAGCTATCAAACAAATCTTGCATACTCATCTTCATGCATAGATAAGTTTTATCTAGTTGGAAGAGTCTATTTCATTCCAATTGTATCTCTCATTTTGAACTCTATAAAAAGAGGTCTTGATTATTAATAAAATGCATACTTGAGTTTTGACTTTCTACTTTTCTTTCTATTTATTCTCTATATTTCTCTTTTATTCTTTTAATTTTATTTATTTATTTGTGAGAAAGTCTCCCAAAATCTTGGGATGAATAAAACATTTTTTTTAGATTTTATTTTAGTACTTTCTATTTAAAGGTTAGTACCCTATAGGCTTTTGTAAAAGTCTTTGAAAGTTATTAACAATTTGAATGCCCTAAAACTTATAGAAACTCATGAAAAGATTTAATTGAATATATCCTTACTTTTAAAGACTATAAAATTCTCTATTGAATGCACTGATTTTTTTAGAGAGTTTCAAAAAGTTTTCTAAACTTTTTAAATCTCAAAAAATCTTTAAAAGTACTAATTGAATATCAATCTTGATCAAAAATATTGATATTCAATCAAATTGTCAGAGTTGAATTGAAGTGCATTCGAGTTCAGTTTCGTAATTAAATATAGACTCGACGATCTCACTTACTAAATATTCGAAAATTCTGGTTCTGTTAAGTTGAAGTTCGTTTTACAAAGACGTTCGAGTTGGTTGAATTGAATGAACATAGACTACGAGAGGACGGAAATTCTTGAATGCAAACTCTTTCAATTGAATGATTAAACTGAAGGGGACGTCTTTCATTAAATAATTTTAAACATTGATTATTCTCAGCCTCAAATTGTTGGCCTATGCCAGCTAGTTTATTTTGTTTACTCAGCCTCAATCGATTCTTCTTCGTCGTCTTCTTCATCGAATCTCTTGCTCCCCTTGAAATATTTTTATTCGTGAATTTTCGTATTTCCTCCTATATTCAATCTTTTTAATTAATCAAATGAGACAACAAAATTAAACAAATAAAAACTTATACATAATTAAGGGTGTCGTTATTTTCATCCACAATTTTTATATATGTATCCCACTTTAAGTTAATCCCCATTGTCCTTATTAAATTCATTTATATATATCCACACCACTTTTATATCTCTATCACACTCTAAATCTATCACTATTACAATTTTAAAATTTTTAAAAACACTATATGCATCCTCATTAGAAAGGAGAAGGTAAACAACTCTTCATTGGAGAGATAAGTTGCCCAGTTCTTCCCTGTCACATAGGTTTTCTTCTACATTTACAGCAAATTCTACACCATTTTCTTTTGCCGAAGGATCAGTTACTGGATGAAAATAATCTAAAAAAGTCCAAATAATTTAATGAAAATAAATATTAGTAGATAAATTTAAAGTGATATATTTTTATTTAATTTTATATATGTCTATTCAAGTAAATTTATATAAGATTAACATACAATATAATTTTATTTTTAAAAGTGTGTATATATATATACAGCAATTAAATTATTTCCATTTATCGCTACTTATTTATTTATCCATTTTTCAATAATTATTTTTAATTTTAAAATACGATCTAAATATTAAAAAACAAAACAAAAAACCAGATTAAAGGCAAAGTGAAAATAGTGGGCTGGGATATCCCCTGGACCGTGGCCCAGCCCATAAGAGTATAGGAATAGGTAGATCCAAAGTTAGTTTTCTTCAAGCCCATTTAATCAGCACTTGTGAAGGAAAAGCATCAAATAGGGTCAAAAAATGATTTTTGTCATTTAAAGTCACTAATGTTATGTTTGTAGATTTAATTAGTATTCAGCTGTACATGATTCAAAATATAGTGATATTATTTATTATCACGGTAATGGAATATCGGTGACGTAGTAACTTATTATCCCTCACATTTCTACCTCTCATAAAAATTGACTGTCCAATCTCATTATTTCATATAGACTGCCGTGTCACCAATATTCCATCATTATAATGATAAATAACAATATTCTTCAAAATATTGTTCTTAAAATTGAGATACTCTCGATACTTTCTAAATTCTAGTCTACATTAAGACTTTTTTGACTTCTATTTTCTTGATCCGAATCAAGAAACTCAATTGGTATTAAATCGAGATAAAGATAAAGCTCTTAGTAAAAAAGACAGAGAAACTTGTCCTTTTTACTTTCCTCCCTACTATTTCGCTTGTTAGGTTGGCTCCAATATGCTCCGAAGGATACAAGACAATGAAGCAACTGAATCTTATTAGATTCAAGATTAATGTGTTTAAAATTATATTTTTATACGGTTACATTGCGAACAAACATATTTTACACTCGATCAAATGTATAAGAGAAATCAATTCAACCTAAGTGGACTATACACCTAAATGAAGAGTGTTTATCCGTCTATTTCAAATAAACTATATCAAAATGACAATTTTTCAATAACCTAATACAGCTTCATGGCCACATCACTTGACTATTCGACCTCGTTTACCCTAAACTCAATAAACACAAGCATGTCTACAAGAGGATTCTCTAAACGTGGTAAATCGAGTAAACCCCTCTTTTGAGCTGAGCTAGTCCATAGATGTTTGATTGAACACTTTTTTTTTTTAGGATAAAATTCTTTTTACTTACCTCGTACAAGGACAAATTTTGTAGAAAACATGTGAATGTAACCTCCACAAGCTACCACGTTCCACGTAAAGAGAACACGGTCCATCAAAAGGAAATTCACCTATCCTCGTAAGTCTATATAAGTGGTGATGCCCAGGGTCGGACCCAGCACCTAGCCAACCCCCGTGGTCGCCCGTGCTGGGTCTGCCGGGAGCTTGAAGTGCTGCCGAGAAGCAGTGAAGAAGGCAACCGCCGCCGGTTGAGATTTTTTTTCCTTTGTTATTGTGTTTCAATTCAGTAGACAGTAGGTGCCTTTGGACCTTGTTTTCAAACAATAAGGCCCAATTAATTGGGCCAATTTACAACCCATAGCCACAAACAAAACCAAATTGAGCCTTACAACAAATCCCCAATTCCAATTGAAACCCAACAAACCGTAGATGAGCTGAGAAGGGAGACCAGCAATTGCTCTCAATCTGCTGTCGCGTGCTGTGCTTATGCGTTGCTCGGTTGCTGTCTCCGACAGTCCGGCGTGACTCGCGTGGTGACGGCGTCGATCTCGATCCCAGCAGACTGTGAGTTTCTTTTTTTTTTGTTTTTGGTTTTGTTTTTGTTCATTTCCTTGTGTTGTGAATCTTGTGATTCTTGTGACCCTGTTAATAGGACATTTGATTCTTGCCCACCAAGTTTATTGGCATAGAATTGATGTGAATTGTGATATGAAGTAGTTAAATTGTTGAAGTCATTGTAATATGCTGGTAAAATGTAATAATCAGGATTTGATTATTATTAATTAAGAACAATTAAGACCTCAAGCTAAGCGAGAATAAAGGAAAAGTAAATAATGAAAAGACCCATTTGACCTTATATATTTGGGTTGGGATGAGATGGGATGAGATGGGAACTGGGAAGACTAGGAATGGGAATAGGAATAGGAAAAAGATATGTTTGCACTTACTTTATTTCACTCTAATTGCTTTTTTAATACTTTTATCAATTACATGTAATTTGATTTGCCTATTGTTCTGAATCAACTTCAATTAAACCACGTGTAGACTGTTTTTTAATCAATTTTAATTGAAAAATAAATTGAGGTATTTTCCAGATGATAGATCGATTTTTTCAATCGAAACGAAAGTCCATACCTAGTTCTTCTTTGTCTAGTTGTGTAGTACCGTCACCGTTTTCTTATATATATAATTTTTACGTTTTAGTGTGTTTATATATATATTGAATAATTTTTAATATTATATAATTAAATACTAATAAACGATCTCGCTCTTACGATCGCTGATGGTCAACGTGGACTAATAAACATCCGTTCGTACTGAGCTTAGATTCAGGGTCCGCCACTGTTGATGCCGATCTAATGCAAATCAGGTCCACATATTCTTCGTAACACCATAGGCGACTTAAACGAAGTAGGAGCATTAGGCAAAATCATTAAGACGGCCTTTTCAGAAAATAGTCATAGGTGGTACTTGAATAAAATCTTTTTTTTTTTTTGTTGATAAGTCAGACATAATTACTCATAGCACAATTACTGACAACAATAGCAGTGATCATTGACAACATCCATAAGAGATAACATTGACAATGTTGTCAGAAATGATCGAAAATGTTTGGGTAGTTGATCGTTTACTCTTTTTTTTAAAACTTATAATATTACAACTATTTATTCATTAATGCTTAATTTTATATTTATTACTTTATTTAATAACAAACATCTGCAGTTAAAACTTAATTTATTAAATTTTTTGTTTTTAATATTAATAAATGAAATTTTTTCATAATTTTAAATTTTAAATTATTTATAATTGTTATTCAACGATCGATAAATTTTTTAAAAAGTAAATTTTTAAGAGGAAATTACACCAGATGTCATTTTGTCATATTTTTACCAAAATGTCACATATTTAAGAGGAAATTACCAAAATGTCACATTTTTAAA
>CAIGRT010174063.1:0-12245 GCA_903798405.1 Fraxinus platypoda | reverse complement strand
CCCTTTGTTTGTGGGCATTCATCATTCTTAACGTCATTATTGATTGGGCCTTTATCCTAATCTCTTTGACTAGACTTCCTCTCTTGGGCCATTTCCTCTCTTGGGCCGTTTCCCCTCTTGGGCTGTTTCCTCTCTTGGGCCATTTGAATTGGGCTGTACATTTTGTGTGTCAACACTGTCATTATAAGATCCTCTATACTTGTCCGCAAATTCAAATACCTAATACATACCAAAGGAGATTAATGTTTATAAACATAACATGATACTACTATACATCAAATTGAAATGAATGGTATCTTAAAGATAAACCTCTTGTTTGGTTTAGTTAAAAGAATAATGCTATTTTGCTACAAGAATCTTGTCAAATGCAGTGAGGAAGACGTCATGGCGGGAGGTGATTGGGTGAGAAAGTTGACTATGTTTAAAACAGTTTAACGATGTAAGGTCACGTGACATTATGTCAAACTTTCTGTCCACGTAACATCATTGTATTTAAAAATCATATTTTTAATAAATTGTGATACAAATTGATGAAATGAGTGGTTAAAAAATTGATAAAAGATGATGGATTCCATGAAATGTAATTAAAAAATAATTTGAGAAAAAATGAGTTTAAAAAAAAAAGGTCATACTATTCATCATCATGGGTGTCAGATGTATGACATTAAATGATAGATTTATTTAAATGTAATATTATATAATTTATTTAATTGAACTTATCAAGTATGATCACGTGATCAACGCCACTCATGTTAAATAGCATTATTCTTCGAGAGGAGGAGACCAAGTATGACAAAAATTTTGGATTATTTAGTTAACCTTAGAGGCCCTTTGGAAAAGCGATTTAGCATATCCACGATCGCCGAAATTTTTGACCACAGAAGCTGCCGCCAAGGCTGCGGAGATCTCAGCCGACACTTCTGATCCGGGTGCCTTTTCACTAACTGCGAAGGCGGTTCTAGGAGTATCCATATCTTCTGGCCTTTCCCAGCAATTATGATCGGCGTCGGCAACACCCACCTGAGCAAAAACAACGCCGGGAATGGAGGTGGCTTTGAGGAAGTAATCCGTGGACCACCTGATCGCCTCCAGTGCATGCGGCAAATCTGGTCCCATTGATTTTCTATAATCTAATACACTCCAAGCCAGCATTGTTGTTGAAAATGCCATTGGGAAATTGAATTTAACATTGTCGCCGGCATCATAGTAGCCCCCTGTTAAATCCACCTATACAAGTGGAATTCTTATAACACTCAAATCAATTATGCTACATGTATACCCTTAACATTTTATCACGGGAGAACACACCATTTGATGGTTTGAAAAAAAAAACAAATTTTCCTCCGATCATTTTTTAACAACACATCAAATGTTACACTTGGAGTGTACATCTAACATTTTTGTACTCAAATGACCGTGTGTGTCAACCATTAAAATTTGTTTTTTTCTTCTAGGGTGGGGGGAAATGAATTCTCGAATAGTAATTTTAAAATTTTTTGAATTTACGTGTAAAATATTTTATTTCAACATATAAGTACATGATTTTTTCACAGATTTTGTATAGGAAGACAACTATCTTTCTGTGATTGGCTGTTGTGCAAAATATGTTGAAAAAAAAAAAATCATGTACGTAAAAGAATTATTTATTTTACTTTGAGAATGTATGAATGAAAAAAAAGTTTGAGAAAAAAAAGTTTTATTTTAACGGTTGTCAAACAGGGGCACCGATTTTGCACAAATTTCTATCTATTTTTAAAAATGAATAAGAAAGAATAAAATACATCGAAGATCTAAAGTCAAATTTTACTCCAAAAAAAAATAAAAATAAATCATCTATATCATCTGCAATTACATGCATTGAGCCCTTGTTTGGTTTCACCAAATAAGTGAATTAAAATCTAAACAAGCATGCTGCTTGTACAATCTTTTTTTACAATTTTGGTTGACAACTCACACTTATTAATATCACGTTCATCCATTTTAAAAACTGTTTTTAAATTTTTGTTTTTTAGTTGACAACTCACACTTGACAATATCACATTCATTAATTTTAAAAACTGTTTTTAAATCAATTGTCCAGATTTTAACAACATATCAATGTTGGCTACAAATAGGTTAATTCAAATCTAAGTCATAGTCTCCAATTAATTTTAAACATATATTTCATAGGGTCTATAATTTTTTAATTACACATTTTATCAACTTTTTTCAAAATTTATAGCTTGTCTGAGTCTCATTTTTGCCCAAAATGTATTTTGAAATAATATTTTGATGGAGAATGAGTCGTTAAAAATAAGAAAAAAAATTTAAGTTTGCGTGTAATATTATTTTCTTAAAGAATGCGTGGTTGAAAATAAAAAAAAAATTATTTGAAAATAATGAGAACCAAACAAGGACTTACTAAAAATCTGATTTTTATGTAAATTAAACCGGGGCTAAGTTTCCTCAAAAAAAAAAAAAAAAAAACTGGAGCTAAGCTAGCTATGTTTACTTACGAAGTAAGTCATCATTTCGTAAAATATGTGTGCATGGGAAGTTTTAGAGGGATGTGTACTTACGCCCTTATCCGAGCCATCGTGTAAAGCGGAATCCTTTCTCCAAGTCATACATTGTGTTGGTGGTAACTTCCCGGACCTTTGGCCTTCAAAAAATAGGATGCTCTTCGACAAAGCATCACCATGATCGTGCAATCTTACCTTTGCAACCGCGGCTTCCACCACCATTGTTGTCACTACCATCGTAATCATACTAACTAATATTACTATCCTCATTTCCCCCCTTTTCTTTCTCATTATCTTGTACACTATCTCACTTTCTTGTTCTTGACATATATGATATATCTATCTATCTATTTATACATATATACACGTACATGCAAAGAGAAAAAGTGAAAATGGGCATGCATTTTTTAAGATAGCCCCATTTTGATTTAATGTCCTTTGCTTTAGGGAGAAAATAAACCTTCCTAGAAATGCGTTTGGTCTTTAAGTAAAAGCCACTCATTAATCCAATAGGGTTTATGCATTCAAGCATGCACCAAATATGAACTTGAAAATTGATGATAAATCAATCATTTCAGAATTCCTTACAAAAAATAATAAACTCTATACATTAACCTATTTACTTTGGCCCATATTATCAAATGCAATTTACTTTATTTTCTACATTATGCTAGTTACCATTTTTTTTTGAGAATATATTTTGTAATTTTTTGGAGAATTGTAATTAAAAAGTAGATTTTTTTTTTCGAATTCACGAGCAAAACTATTTTATTGAAAAATGTGTAGTTGAAATTGAGTTTCAAAAAAAAAAAAAAAAAAAAAATTTGAAGACAATTATGTTACAAGTATAGAATTTTTTGACAGAAAATCCTTACTGACAATACATGGCGTGGCATCATTGGAAAATGAAAAAAAAAAAAAAAAAGTCCAATCACATTTGCCAAATCAGCATCGGTACACATTCTGTTAAATTTTTTCTGTACTTGGAGCTTTTGCTCAAATATCATGTCACTTTAAGAAGAATAAATGAAACAAAGTTAAAATAATTGCATATATTTCATTGTCAACGGGGATACGTTGACTTTTAATTTAAGAGAGAATTTCATTTCATGAACCTTTAGGTACACTTATGCTTTATCCTTGTTCAAAGTTGGGCAAGTGGGAGTTCACAAATTGCGTTTTATTGTATGGCAAGGAAATGCATAATAACTTTAAAATCACATTTTGATTAAATTCTTGGCGTGAAGATTGTCAAAATATATGTAAATTAATTATTATAATCAAACTTGTCGAGTAAATTATTCATATCTATCAAATGATAGACTTTTTGGTTCCTAAAATCACCCATTATACTACATTACTCAATTTGAATGGTGCATCTTGTTGGAACTGGCTCGTTGATTCGGTGATAAATTAAAATTTTCTACTGAGGGGGTGTTCGATTAGCTTTATCTTTCATGAAAAAATGTCATTTGATTGGTTTTATTTTTCATGAAAAAATGTCATTTTTCTCCCAAGTTTCTACTTTTAAGAAGTTTTATTGACATTTTTTTCATGAAAAATATTTCTCAAAAATTGATCACGTGATCATATTTTCCTCAAAAATGAGGAAAACATTTTTTTTAAAGAACGGGTGTATTTTTATTTTCCAAACAATTCTCTCTCTGATCCACCCACAAATAAAAGATGGACAAATATAACATTTTTTAGGTTGAAAATTAAACCAATTAAACATATTTAATTAATAATTTCTATATAAATAACTTCTAGGCAATTTAATTGCCCAAAACTTATTTTCTTTTCGTGCAAGATCCATGCTTGAATCAAAACTAAATCTTACTAGAAATTTAGTACACATAATTTTAATTTAATTTTATAAAGGATAGCGACATTACTTTTGATTCGTAATTAAATAGTGTAATGATTCTCGCGCACCTATGGCTTATCAGATTGTGTGTACCAAGACCAAGCTGAGATTGGTGACATCCATGAAGTCGGGAGTAAATTTGAGAATGTTGATGTCTCGGTTTAAGTCAAAACACTTGAGAAATCATCATCTTAGCTTGAATGAGCACTTGTGTCTTAGGGTTAGTATGATATTTTCAGTTGGACTCCAATTATACTTTGCCCCTGTTTAGTGGCCATTATTTATCAAAAACAATAATGTTTTGATTTTGAATAGTGATTTTTTGAAGAATATATGGTTAAAAAGTAAGGAAAAATTTTGTGTTTACGTACAAATTATTTTATTATGTGAATACGATCGAAAATGAGTATGTAAAAAAAGAAGTGGTAATTACATCAAACCATAATTTTTAAGATCCAATTTCAAAAATCAGATATAAAATTTGTTTATAAAAAAATCAGATTTTAATTCAAATATTTAATATTATTAATACGATCAAAATTCATCACAAATCCTAATTACTCTCCCCGCTCATTTCTTTCTCTACCTCTCTCAATACCCCATCTCTTTCTCTCTCACACGGAAGCATGCATCCCCTCTCCCCTCTCCACCTATTCCATCTTTTCTCTATCCCTCCACCTGTTATGTTGGACACTGCGGGGAGAGGACCGACGCCGATGTAAGAGAGTGGTGCCTACTGCGAGATCGGTGCAGCTACAAGAGACCAACGTCGACGCTGCAAGGAAAGGATCGATGCCGCTGTTGACTGCAAGCTCTGTCGTGCCGCTGCAAGAGATCGATGATGTCAAAAAGAGGAGCGCCGCCGTGACCTTTGCCTAGGAGGGTGGATGGTTATCTGACATCGCCACTTGTAGGAAGGTATGTAGCGATTTCAACATTGCAAGGCATGAAGGTGGGTTCTTTTGACATGGTTGGATTTTTTTGTGGTTTCTGGCGATTGCTCTGCTGCTGTGGCGATGGTTTTGAGGTGATTTTTGTAAATGTTGGTTAGTGGTGATGGTGCTTACTGTGATGGTGATAGAGATTGGTGATGGTACTGGTGGTGGTGGTGGTGGTGGTGGTGTGACAGTGTATTGCAGGCGTAGTGGTGGTGTCGCGGTAGTGGTGTTGGTGTTGTTGGTATTGTGGTGGTGGCATAACGGTGGTGGGGGTGGTGTTCGTGTTGTTGGTGCCGCAATGGTGGTGTTCGTGTTGTTGGTATTGTGGTGGTTGTGGCGTGGCAGTGGTGGTGGTGGTGGTGGTGGGGGAGGTGGCGATAGTTGGTTGGAACGAAGAGTATTTGTAATCAATTCTTTGGGTGTTGTGACCGATACATTGGTTAATTGTCACCAATAAATAATTTATAACCTAAAAGAACTTGTGATTGTGACTAAATTTGGAATCGTGACTCAGAATTTGGTAAGTTGTAATCGATTAATTCGATAATATATGACCAATAAATAATATGTGACCTAAAAATTTGAGTTGTAATTTATAAAATTTGAAATTTGTGATTGATAAATAAATTGTGGTCTATAATTTTTTGATTTGTGACCTATAATTTTTTTTATTTGTGATCAATTAATTCGATAATTTGTGACCAGATAGTATAGAATTATGACCTTAATATATTTAATAAATAAAATGTATATTTAATTAGTTAATTAATTAATTATTTCATAAATAAAATTTAATTAATATCTAATTTTTGAAATTTTAAACTTTGTTTCTTAGTTTTAAAATAGATTATACTTAATATCTTAAATATGAAATTTTCCCAAAAAAGAATTTTAACTTAAAAGATCATCAAATAGGGGCTACATGTTCGTCAAGTGGAATAGGTGCATAATAGGCAAGGATAGAGAGAGTTCCAAACCTGATAGCTGATACAATCATGCTAAAAGTACGAAGTTTTTTAACAAAAAATTGACAGACAATGCTTGGTGTGGCACCATTGGAAGATAAAAAAAAAAGGTCATTCAAGTTTGGTCACGTCAGCGTCGATATCAATTCTGTTAAATTTTTCTGTACATTGCTCCAAAATTTTTAGAGTTTATTAAACACCTCTCTCTCTTAAGAATGTACACGATTCGAGTAGAAGGTCGTGGCTCGAGTAAAAAAAGGTTCGGGCTTTTTTGGCCTGAATTAAGTCGAGCCAAAGCTCAACTGAAAAATCAAGGTTCGACTCGGGCTGATGCCCAAAAATAAGGCTCGACCCATGAGCCTTGCGGCTTGAGTTTTTTCGGGCTGAGCCATGAGCTGTCCGAACCTCCGATAAGTTGACATCCCTAATCTCTCTCTCTCTCTCTCTCTCTATTGTATTAATCTAAATCGACTATCAAATTCAAAGAATATATTTTTAAATGTTCGTTTGACATGATTTCTACTTTATATTAATAATTACATTTTTATTTTATTTGTTTCCACTCCATTTAATAGATTCTTTACGAGTTTTGCTATTTGTTTAGGGCCACGTGGCCATGGACAAACAAGAGGTGCATGTGGCGCCTCCCTATTGGTTGGGCATTATGTTTTTTTCAAATATTTACTAATAATAAAATATTTATTAAGAGTCTAAGGACTAGTTTCTTACCCATGTGTTCAGTCGCCCTTGCAAACAACCACCTTCAATATAATGATTATTCCTTTGGTGGCATATGTGGAGGGGACACGTTTGGTACGACCTATTAAGATTTTAAACACAAACGTGATTCAATGATCTATGTATTGACTTTGTGATAAATCGTCATTTAAGTCATGACTCTGCTTTTCGGGTTTATTTTAACAATAATGTTAGACGTGCATTCCTTGTTAACATTAAAAATGATACTCTCTTATGTGGATAAAATCTAACCAGTGAGAGAACCTAAGAAGACGATATGACAGGCTTTCTGCCAAAGAGAGAACCTAAGAAGACGTGGTGGCTAGGGTTCGTGGAGTGCTCTCTCTCTCTAATACAGTAATATAAGGGAGCAAAAGAATGGTATGTAAATGTTTGTCAATGTCTTTAACTCAATATATTCACGTTTCCTTAGAAAGAGTATATCCATAGATGTGAAATCAGGCAACAAATAACAAAGAGTCAAATCATGGAATCACATTACATTACATAGGATTCAACCTAGAACATCGGGTTTTGGAGAGCGATGTGAAATTAGAAATAAATTACAAGTGAAACCCACATTGTAAAATCATGCAAGAAATAACAGGAATCAAATTCCAGTAATCACATTACTTAGAATTCACCCTAGGACACCGTGTTTTGGAGAGCCATGAGAAATTAGAAAGAAATAACGAGTGAAACCGCATTATGCATAATTCAACATACATCGGGTTTAGGAGATTCACTGTGTGAAATCAGGCAAGAAATAACAAGTGAAACCCACATTGTGAAATCACGCAAGAAATAACAAGAATGGATGAATCATGGACTCATGCAATGTAGAATTCAATCTATAGGACATCGAGCTTTGGAAACTCAGTTCCAACACTTTCTCACGGTAAAGGAGTCCTGTCTTTATGCTCTTCTCTTTATTTTGCCCAACCTAAGAAAATACAGTGAGTCAACACTCCATGTGCAAATCAATTTTAGAGTTCCAAGGCACATAAACAGAAAAAACTAACACATGAAGATATTTTTGTAAGGACTAAGAGCAGGGAAGTAGTTTTGACACACTCATACTATACATGGCACACCATTCAAAGTTATAAATCAAGATGCAAATTTGCAATATAAAAAATAGGCCAACCTGACATCAAACTAACATGACAAAATCAGAGATTTTACAGAACCCAGTTTGGACACACAATTATATTACATTAGCGGTCAAGTTGCAAAGAAGAATTAAGAAAGAAGATGACCTCAAAGAGTAGAGTAGTCCACCCAAATGTGGAAACGTGATTATGTTATGCACATTTATAAAATACTCATGGCACATGAAAAGGAAAGGTTTACAAGCGAGTTGGATAAATTTTCTCAGAGATGTAGTTTAATTGAAGTTAAGCTATATCCAACTCATTGTCGCCCCTAATAGGTTACATCACCTGCAGTATTATGTGAATTGGTACAATCTTGAAAAATTGAGAAAATAATTTTCAAAGCATGCATTGCCGCGTCAAAATTAAAATCCTTGAATCATCAGCAGTTTTGGAAAAGATTCTATCACTAACAAAGAATTTGGAGACGAACTTGATTGTGCACCTGACTGAATTGGGACATTTTCCTGTTTAAGCAAGTCAACTACTGGATCGATGAGAATCTTGCTACCTCCTGCACCCACAATTACTTATTTCCTTCTCGTGATTCTGCAACTGGCTTCTCGTTGGCACTGCTCTCTGTAACGGTTTGCATTTCAAGCAGCTTCTGCTGTTCTTCTTCATTCTCTTGAGCCTTCACTTCTTTTGCAGGCTTATGTCCGTTGCTTGTAGATTGCTGATACATGATACCACCAATCATGCAAATTAAGAGTCCACCTGTTCCCACAAAAGTCGAGTGTTTGTCCCAAATAACAAGATTTATCACAACTGTCAGAAGCTTGTTCACTATTCCAAGAACAGTGAATCCTGTAGCCGAAATTGCTCTACGGCAAGAGAATCCAAAGAAAGATATAGCTAAACCAAACAAGCAAGACAGCCCAACTGGCAAGACAACCTGAAAGGAATGCCAATGCGATTCATCTGAAATCTCATGCTCTATCTTTTTCAACTCTCCCATTATAAGCAACTCCAATGGAAACAATAGCAAAGCCTCAAGATTATTGTACAACACAAGGCCCCATGTATTTAAACCAATAGTCATAACTACATGTTTAATGTAAACAAAATCTATGGACATGCTAACCAAGTAAGCCAAAGCCCAACTATAAGCCGTAAGAGTGAACTGATAATCTGTTATGACATATAGCACACTACCTGCAAATATTGTACCAAGCGAAAACCATGTCTTCAATGCCGGCGAAGGCTCGTGCAAATACAGGGTCTCTCCTATTGCAACAAATATGGGGACCACCGAACGGAAAACAATGAATGTATCAACATTCGCATGGAGGAGGAGCTCACTGTTAGTAAATAGAGACAGATAGAATATAATTGCAGCAGGTAGGAACCGCCACATTGTAACGAGATCAAGTTTATCGTGTTCTATTATCTTAAGCCACCCACAAATTAGCACTCCAGCAGCACTCGTGCAGTACTGTAACGCTGTGAGAGCTCCAGGGTAAGGAAATCTCATGACAGCCCATTTGTTGATGATTGAAAGCAATGAAGCCGAAATGCAATAACCTGCAGCTATACCATAAACCGAGATGTGCTGGAGCAAGCTACTATACCACGTCGATTGGGGGCAAATTGATGGAACATCCAATCCCTTAATGGCATTCCCATCTTTAGGATTTTCCACATCATTGGACATCTAACCTGAACATTTAGCACATTAGCTATGATTTTTGTTGCATACTTTTCAATATCAAAAAATTACAAACAAATTTACCAACTCAGTAATTCCAAGTCCATTTATCAAACTATAATACGTTAACTCCGAAACATTCCAAAAACATTTCATTCCCAGTTTTAAAAAGTTCGAAATAGGTAATGAATTGCAACATTAAGCAAGAAAAACGAAAACCCAAATAATTACTAGCGCAGATTTTAATTACATACTTTGAACCGATTAAGCAATTCCAATTGCATGTATCAACTATATCACATTTAACCCCAGAACATCAAAATAAATTTCATTCCCACTTTTAAAACTTCGAAATCACATGCAATAAAAAGGAATACTGAATCAAAATAGAAGTAAAGTTACACTTCATTAAATCGAACCATAAAAGCAACACGAGTTAGAATTGTGACTTTCTAATTAAATAATCTATCGAGGGAGTTACCTTTCGTGTACTAAAGATTGACGTAATTAAATGCAGTCTTTAGATTTTTTATCACCGGCTAAGCCTGAGATTTGCCCATTGCGGTGACGGAGGATTTGTGCCTGTGCAGCGAAACACAGGAATAATTGAAAATTGGATCTCGCGTGTAACCGCGTGAGAGAGAGCTTAAAATAATTTTTGATTGAAATTTTTTTTGACATTATGAAAATAAAAATAATTTACACCTGCTTTGATTTAATAATAATAATTTTCACACGTTTTTCTGTTGATTGTTTTAAAATTTTATCATTCTTAAGCATAATTTGCAATTTTTTTTTAAATTTTGGTTGGACCTAAACATAGGGTCGGGGACGGTAGTGGTTCATTCATTTGACCTTTTATTTGAATTTGGGCTTGTTTAATTTTCGAAGCTTGGAGCCTGTTTGTTTGTCATTTTTAGAAGAAATTAGATCGTTGATGGGCCCCACCTAGCTTTTGATTTTTGGATTGGCCCCTCACATTGTGGGTGAATTGCAGGCTTCCGACAGTACAAAAAACTCATTATAATATGGAAAAAATTAGAAACGAACATGTACTTAATCATGTCTAGTTGATGAATGTTTTCACGATTTTCTCTTCCTCGTTTACTTTTCTTTTCTATCATTATATAATCCTACAAATATTCAAAAATCCATTTCTAAATTTTTTTAAATTCACTCATAAATTGAGTCGAGGTAAAGTTTGCACACATTAATTCTCTTCCTTCACTTTATATTTCGAGTCTTGATTCTTGAATGGCATAGCTTGGTTGGCATGTGTTAAGAAGAGATTATTGGAATGCATTATAACCACGCCGACCCTCTAAAAATTTGCTCTCTTTGTTCACTACTATGAATAAAAATTACGTTTCATTTAGCCCTGTTTGACACTCTTTTTTCGAAACTCTTTTTTTTCTATACTCATTTTCAACTACACATTTCCACAATTAATATTTTGCACGTAAAGTCAAAATTTTTTGTTATTTTTTAATCATACATTCTTAAAAAATCACTATTCAAAACTCTATTTTCTCTTTAAAAAAACTGTCAAACATGGGCTTAGTATCATATTTGCAGTTTGGTCTGTCTCCACTCTTCCCTCTTTCTGATATAAAGTCACTCTTGTGAGCAAAATACTTCTTCAGTTCATGTAAGAGACCTACAATTGGATGATGGAATTAACAACCTTTGGATAATTCAATGCACTAAGCGAAAATTTACGTTATCTGCCTTCTAAAACATACTTCACCCATTTAGAAGTATAAGTTGAGTTATGTTCAACCTATACCAAGCTGCAACATGTTGCTTTTTACACCTCTAGTGGCGTTTAGTGGGTATGATAAAATATGTCAATACTACATTAGTGGTAAAATCTATGTTGAGGCTCGAACCCTGATCAATGATGTGCTCCCAGAAAATTTGGCTTAAAGTCGTGTTTTGCTGAAACGTTTTTATTAGTGGAAACGTTTTTTACGAGATGATGACACGTGTTCAAATTCTGACCATTTGATTCTTACTTTATTGCTGTGAGATATATATACGTGCACAGTGCTGGATTTTTCATTCTTTTCTGCCTTTCGAGATTCTTCTATCCTTCTGGGTTCTTCTGAGAGACGCCTTATTCTTGTAGATTAGGGTTTGATATTTGTGTTCTTCATCTCTTTTGATGAACTTGTAAGCTGATATCGCTACATTTTTCAGCCTCTGTAATCTGTATTTCTGAGTTATTGTTGTGAGAATAAGGGTTTTATTGTAGTCACGATTACAGTAGGTGATTGTGAAGTTTCTTGAGTGATTCCTTATAGATCTGCAGTTTGTTGTTAAAGAGATAAGTGTTCTGTATTTTTCACTTGAGTTGGAAGAACGTTTTGTAACTTGTTGCCATTTTTGAGTTAAATAGTGCATTTGAGTAGATATCCATTATTTGGATGCTCAA
>CAIGRT010174050.1:0-18051 GCA_903798405.1 Fraxinus platypoda | reverse complement strand
CAGATAAATGCAAAATTATAGAACTGTAGACAATTTCATTCATTTCTTCAAATTCAGCAGGTTTTGCTTTTAACTCTCCAGAAAATGTTTCAGGATTGTCAAGGGCATTTGCAATTCTTTGTTGGACCAGAATGACCCTCATTTTCTGTTTCCATATAGAGTAATCCCTATTTCCATCGAATTGTGATAATTCGACCTTCAAACCTATTACGGATTCTATAAAAGGGTAGCTTGTACTCGTGGACATAACAACAAATATTTTTAATAAAAATAGTTTTCAACTAATCAATACAGTGAAACCACATAGTCAGGTTACCCAGAAATTGAAGCAGAGTAAAACAAATATTTTACAGGGTAGTTTATCAATTTAACAAGTATATAGAACCCCAGTCAAATATATGAAGGTATGGATAAAAGTTCAGACAAATTACAGATATGTGATCCAAATATATGTATATCAGAAATTCAATTAATCAAAAGAATTTAAAACATATATCCTATCATGCATATGTCATATGCAGAAATCACCAAACCGAATTTTAAAGAACGATTTGGAAAGATCTTACCAATATTGTTGAAAAACAGTATTATTAACACAAAGTTCTCAATCGAGCCAACAGTCAAAGCCTTCGATCAAACCAACAGTCTTACTCAAGGAGCCAGTAAATAAGTCAGTTGCGTATCGCTTAGATTTATCACAGTTAGATCCAAGATACCCAACGTTAATACACTATTTGTTTAGATCTTTAAAGATCCATACAGATATGTAATCAGTATACCCAAGAAAAGAATATTTTATAAAAGAAAATACAAATTCAGAGACCTTGATGGCTTTGATACCAATTTTGTTGGGATTTTTAAGGTGAAATCGTTTGTCAAAGTAAAAAATATAAAACCATCACAAGCAAAACCGTAAAAACGAACACAAAACACCAAGAAATTGTTGACCCAGTTCAGCCAATTGGCCTAATCTGGGGGCTTAGGGACAGCCCGTTCTACTAGTGCAATATTTTACCTTCCAAGAGAGAGATTACATTAAACCACTCTAATCGGGTTTTAATCACAGATCGAATCGATCTCTTAAATTCAGAGAGTGAACACACAGATCCAACTAAACACCAAAGGAGATGACATACATGAATCAAACTCTCTTTGTGGCCTGATTATACAAAATCGGATTACTCTCCACATGATCAATTATAGAGAACTCAAAAATAAGAAAAAGATTTACAGCATCAAAATCGGAATAGCCAAAGAGAGAGAAAAAATTAGTCTAGAAAAATCTGAAAGTATCTTATGACCAAAAGACTCAGGAGGCGTTATAATTCCAAGAATAAATCTCAACCCTTGATTATATCTAACAGCTCATATCAAACTTCAACTATCACAATCCTTGTGCATGCCAAGCTACCAATAAATGGATGCCAATTGGGAAACATTATCCAAATAAGCAGCAAAGACAATTGACAAAAATATCACTCATTTAAATGTGTTTTGAGAAACACAACTCTCACAACTTATTTCCATATATGGTCTTGATTTATACTTTACGATGCAAAAAATGTTTGTGTGGACAATCAATAGTATGCACAGTTCTTAGATCATATAAGGAACCTGCATATTAATTTACCTTTTGCGGAATCACTCACTTAGATGTAAAATTACATCAAGTCACGATTTAATTTCTTGCAAATAAGAAGTTGGCTGAGGTTGAGATGATGATGCTTACAGGAAATGGTAGTGCCACAGTAGAAAAGCAGATACCCAATAAATGGGTAGATACAAGAAGTTTCACCATTTAAATTAGAATCATGCTATGTGTGCAGGGCCATGTGTGTCCCCTCTGGATGCGTATGTACAAATAGTTTAATTTGATCAAATTATTATTGGTGGTCTAGAAATTGACAAGACATTGTACGCTAGTACAATTATCAATCTGATGTCTCTTTCGATTTCAGACGTCTAGAATTTGGTAAAGCAAAACTTGTAAATATTTCTTTTCAGTTGGCAGATTGATGAACTAAAACATCATATAGAGTGCAACAATTCTTATTTCTCATTGGCTTTGTAGTTCTTGAAATGTTTGAGAATTCAAAGACTTTTACTGGGTTGATCCTTTCTACCCACTCTTGATGCTGTAAGAGATTGAGGACGTGGAATGACTTGAGTTTGTGTTTTAGGTTTGATATATGTCAAAGATCGCTTGACACAGATATTTATAGTGATTTCAAGGCTATATTTGATTGTGAACGAAAAGGGCTTTGTGAGTTTGTGAGAAATCCAAGTGCAAAAAGAAACACACGATTTTCAGGAATTGCAATTTGATAAGAAAATCACGTAAGGATTATGACTTTGATCGGTACTGCAAGATGATGAAGACGGTATGCCGGAAAATTGTAGTTTGCGATTTGGGATGAAAATGAAGTCTGGTATTATGAGTGTAGAGTGGGGATGTGCTTTGATACTGAGGTATGATTTTTAGAGTAGAATGATTAATAGTTTTATTTGGGATTTGTGTTGAGTGATTAACAATTTAATTTTAAAATGATCAACAAGTTAAGTAATTCGTACATTATCAATTATACAATATTTTTCCAGTAATTGTTGGAATTAGGAGCGCGTTTTATTTTTTTGTTTTCAAGCAGTTTTTAATTTTCAATTTTGTAAAATAATGAAAACGTATTTGATCTGGTATTTTGAAAATGCATTCTTGAAAATAAGATTAAACTTATAATATAAAAGTCAAACGCATTTTTGACGTTTTAAGTATTTTCAGTGAAATTTTTTTTAAGCAATTAAGACGTGAAAAACAAGCATGTAAATAAAATTTTAAAAATTAAAAATTTTAAAAATAAAAATAAAAAATTCTAAAAATAAAATATAATAATTTAAAAAATAAAATGTAAAATTAAAAAAAAAGTCTAAAAAAAATTATAAACGATAAAAAGATATCTTTAAAAAATCATAAAAATTGATAAAAATATAAAATAGAAAAAATAGAAAATAGAAAAAGTTCAAGCTCTTAATGATTATTTACATAAATATTTTAAATAAAATATTCAAATAAACACAGATGAAAATATTCTCAATTCATGTAATAAATTTTTATTTTTGTCTCCTATATTTTGAACTCAATTTATTATCTATTTTTATTTTACTATTGTAGAAAGAAAAAAAATATTATAAGAGTCACCCATTTTAAAATGTATATATTATCAAATAATATATTAATATAAAATTATTCTATTCTTATTAAATAATCAAATTTAATCGTAAAAAATTCATAAAGCACAAAATTTCAAACCAAACGTGTTTTCTATTTTTCGATTTTGAAAATAATTCTTAAAATGACAAATGAAACACGTTTTTAGCAATATTAAAATAGAAACATAAAACTGAAAATTAGAAATAAACTTAAAATTGAAAATTGAAGTAAAATCTAAACGAACCATAAATTATTACCTGTATAAGTTGAATATTAAATTTTAAAGGATCGAGAGACATAATTTGCACTTGGATGACATTCCCTCCTATGTAAAGGAAATCCGTGTAGTGATGTGATTGGTGAATTTAAAATTAAGAGTGTAGATGTTACCACGTGGAAGATTATAAAGGAAAGTGTAAGGGATAGTGTACATGTAGCATGATTGATCCCAAAGAATAATGTACATGTAGCATGATACATCCCAAAGAATAATATTATATGTACATTCTTCATTACCACTTGGATGACATTCTCTCATATTTGGAGAAAATTTGTGCAGTGATGTGATTGATGAGTCAAAATTAAAAGTGTAGATGTTGTCACGTGGAAAAGTGTAAAAGAAGGTGTAAAGGAGAGTGATTGATTCCAAAGAATAATGCTATATGTACATTCTTCATTTGCACTTGAATGACATTCCCTCCTATGCGGGGGAAATATGTGCAATGAAGTTATTGATGAGTTCAAAATTAAGAGTATAGATGTTCCAATGTAGAAGAGTATAAAGGAAGGTGTAAGTGAGAGTGTACATGTAGCATGATTGATCCTAAAGAATAATGCTATATGCACATTCTTCGTTTGCACTTGGATGATATTCCCTCCTATGTGGAGGAAATTTGAGCAGTGATGTGATTGATGAGTTCAAAATTGAGAGTGTGGATTTTGCTACGTGGAAGAGTGTAAAGGAATGTGTAAGAAATAGTGTACATGCAGCATGATTGATCCCAAAGAATAACGTACATGTAGCATGATTCATCCCATAGAATAATGCTATATGTACATTCTTCCTTACTACTTGGATAACATTCCCTCATATGTATAGGAAATCTGTGTAGTGATGTGATTGATGAGTTCAAAATTAAGAGTGTAGATATTGCCACGTAGAAGAGTGTAAATGAAAGTGTAAGGGAGAGTGTACATGTAGCATGATTGGATCCCAAAGAGTAATACTATGCCCCGTTTGATCTACATTATTTTCTGATTAAAATGAAAAATATGATCGTTATCCATCACATCAACATTTAAATTCAAATTTTCTATCTCTTATGTGGCCCCAATAACGACTATATTTTTCATTCTTATTCTACAATAATTTAGCTCAAACAGGGCATATATGTACATTATTTTTTATCACTTGGATGTAATTCCCTCATGTGGAGGGAATACGTGTAGTGATGTGATTGACGAGTTCAAAATTAAAAGTGTAGATGTTACAATGTGGAAGAGTATAAAGGAAGGTGTAAGGGGGAGTCTACATGTAGCATGATTGGTCCTAAAGAATAATTCTATATGTACATACTTCGTTACCATTTGGATGACATTCCCTCCTATGTGGAGAAAATTTGTGTAATAATGTAATTGATGAGTTCAAAATTAAGAGTGTAGGCTCCTCATGTGGCATCAGCGTCTTGGACATTTGTCTTTTGATAGACTGTCTCTTCTTAGCCATTTAAGTTTGGCTTCTATTAAGTTTTTTTAATAAATGTTATGACTCTTTTCATAGAGCAAAACAAGCTTGAAAACATTTTCCTATTCTATTAAAACACATGAATCTTTTGAATTAATTCATTGTGATGTTTGGGGATCATATCATACCACATCTCTATCTGGTGCCAATTATTTTTTAAGTGTTGTGGATGATTACACTAGATCCACCTGAGTTTATTTGATCAAAACCAAATCAGAAGTCTATATCAGGTTGATTTCTTTCATAGATATGATAACTAGATAATTTGGAAAGGCAGTGAAACAAATTCACAAACCATAATTTTCAGCTTTTCTATCAACAAAATGGGATTTTGACCCAATTTTCTTTTGTCTCCACGCCTCAACAAAATGGAGTGGTAGAACGTAAGCATAGACATGTACTTGAAGTGGCTAGAACTTTAAGGTTTCAGGCTAATTTACCTATTAAATTTTGGGGAGAATGTACTTTAACGATAGCATATTTGATAAATTATGCTCTCACATCCCTGTTGTCTGGAAAGAGTCCTTATGAACTTCTATTTTCTCAAAAGCCAAATTATTAACATCTTCGTGTATTTGGGTGTCTTTGCTTATACTTGTGTCATTCCTCGATCAAGAGACAAATTCTAAGAACGTGCCACCGTTTTCATTTTTGTTGGTTATCCTCATGGTCAAAAGTGGTACAAGGTATACAATTTAACCACAAACAAAATTTTCACTTCCAGGGATGTGACATTTTATGAACATATTTTTCCTTTCCAAGATAAAACTTTATCCTTTTTTCCAAATCACAATCTATCAACAACCATACATGTACCTTTGCCTATCTTTGACCACAAACCTGCACCATCCTCTCCAAACACCACCATAGATATAATATATCACATCCCAAATATCACGGATTCTGATCATCCCACAGAAACCGACACACGTCATTCGACCACTAATTTACCTAACACTCTTAATCTGGATCAACCTCTCATACTATCGGCTCAACGTCCCCCTTATGAAAGAAAGTTGACATCTCATTTTCCTGACTTCCATGTTGACTTGCCACGAAATAATAGTCCTTCTCCCACCTCTTCCAACAATGCTTTCTCGGGTACGTCTTATCCTTTAACTAATTTTCTCTCATATTCAAAATTTGCTTTACCACATACTAGTTTCCTCGTGGCTATCACTCAAAATGATGAGCCGAAGACCTATAAACAGGCCATTAAAGAACTTTGTTGGCAAGAAGCAATGAAAAAGGAATTAGAAGCACTTGAGCAAAACCACACATGGACTTTAGAGCAGTTAAATTCTGGCAAAAAGGCAATTGGATCAAGGTGGGTTTACAATATAAAGTATCATTCTGATAGGACAGTTGAGCGGTATAAGGCTCGCTTGGTTTCCAAGGGATATATACAGGTCGAAGGGCTTGATTACAATGAGACCTTTGCACCGGTCGCCAAATTTACCACAGTAAAAACTTTGTTAGTTGTGGCAGTCGCCAAGTCATGGGCATTACACCAACTTGATGTTTATAATGCATTTTTGCATGGCAACCTTGATGAGGAAGTCTACATGACACCGCTTCCTGAGTACTTATCCTTTAGTGACAGTCGAGTGTGTCGGCTCCGTAAATCCCTTTATGGTTTGAACAAGCATCTCGACAATGGTATGCCAAATTCTCCAGTGTTATCCTTCACTTTGGTTTTACCCAATCTAAGGCATATATTTCTCTCTTTTTATATCACAAGGACAGCTTATTCACTGCATTACTTGTGTATGTGGATGTTGTTATTATTGCTAGCAATGACAGTACACACACTATTGCTCTTAAAGAATATTTGGACTCTTCGTTTCACATTAAAGATCTCGATCCTCTCAAATATTTCTTTGGATTAGAGGTGGCTCGGTCTCCTGATGGCATAGTTTTATCTCAACGTATATATACATTGGATATACTATAGGAGGTAGGCTTGCTTGGTACCAAACCCGTGTCATTTCCTATAGAGCAGAATCACAAATTAACATTAGACGATAGCGCTCTTCTTGATAATCCATCTACTTATCGTCGTCTAGTTGGAAGACTCATTTATTTAACCATCACCAGGCCAGAGCTTTGCTATTCAGTCCACATCCTTTCTCAATTCATGAATCAACCAAGACATGGACATTAGGTGGCAACCCTTCGAGTCTTGCGTTATCTCAAATTTGCACCTGGTCAAGGTCTCTTTCTTTCCTCCGACTCTGATTTTCATCTTCATGCCTATTGTGATTCAGATTGGGCAGGTTATCCTCTTTCATGCCGTTCGATTACTAGTTATCTTATTTTTCTTGGCAGTTCTCCCATTTCTTGGAAAACCAAGAAATAAAATACTGTATCTCGCTATTCAGCTGCAGCTGAATATCGCTTTATGGCCACTACTGCTTGTGAACTCATTGGGCTTCGTACTTTGCTTCACGATTTAACGGTTAATCATCCTTTGCTGGCTCAACTCCATTGTGATAATCGTGCTGCCATACATATTACTGCTAATCCAGTTCATCATGAGCGCACAAAACATATCGAGATCGACTGTCACTTTATTTGCGATTGCATTAAATCTGGCTCCATCACTACATCGCATGTTCCTTCTGATCAACAACTGGTTGACATCTTTACCAAATCTCTAGGCAAGAACTAGTTTCACTTTCTTGTTGGCAAGTTGGACATTCGTAATCTCCATGCTCCAACTTGAGGGGGCGTATTAGACGAAATCAACCATTACCAACTGTTAATATTTACAATCCATATTTATCTTTGATATGTATTCTATGTAGTATCAATAATATCAATTTGCATTCTTGATTTAAGGGCCTATTAAAAGCTCATTCCCCTATATATAAACAGATTCAACAGTAATGAAAAATGTGTGTTTTACCATTTCCCATTTACCTTTTATCATATTGGACGAAATCAACCATTACCAACTGCAAATATTTACATTCCATATTTATCTTTGATATGTATTCTATTTAGTATCAATAATATCAATTTGTATCCTTGATTTAAGGGCCTATTAAAAGCTTATTCCTGTATATATAAACTGATTCACCAGTAATGAAAAATGTGTGTTTTACCATTTCCCATTTTCCTTTTACCTCTTAACATGGTATCAGAGTCCGTTAAACTTCAACGAACAATTCGATCCGATTAAGGCTCAAAAAAATTGAGTATGCGAATTTCAAGATTGGTCTGCTCAAACAAGCCAACATCTTGAGGGGGCATGTTAAGGGATTAACTTTCACATTGAATAAAGATGAATACATGGATCAATTTATAAGAGTTTGAGCTACTCCTCTTAATAAGGTTGACATTTTAAGATGGAACCTCAAATCTTAACAAGTGTAGATGTTGCCACGTGGAAGAGTGTAAAGAAAGGTGTAAGAGAAAGTGTACATGCATCATGATTGGATCCCAAAGAATAATGCTATATGTACATTCTTCCTTATCACTTGGATGACATTCCCTCCTATGTGGAGGAAATTCGTGCAATGATGTGATTGAAAAGTTCAAAATTAAAAGTGTAGATATTATAACATGGAAGAGTATAAAGGAAGGTGTAAGCGAGAGTATACATATAGCATGATTGATCCCAAAAAATAATACTATGTGTACATTCTTCATTTGTACTTGTATGACATTCCCTCATATGTGGAGAAAATATGAGCAGTGATGTGATTGATGAGTTCAAAATTGAGAGTGTGGATGTTACCACGTGGAAGAGCATAAAGGAATGTGTAAGGTATAGTGTACATGTAGCATGATTGATCCCAAAGAATAATGCTATATGTACATTCTTCCTTACCATTTGGATGACATTCCCTTCTATGTGTAGGAATTCTGTGCAGTGATGTGATTGATGAGTTCAAAATTAAGAGAATAGATATTGCCACATAGAAGAGTGTAAAGAAAGGTGTAAGGGAGAGTGTACATGCAACATGATTGGATCCCAAAGAATAATACTATATGTACATTATTCCTTATCACTTGGATCACATTCCCTACTATGTAGAGGAAACTTATGCAGTGATGTGATTGGTGGGTTCAAAATTAAGAGTGTAAGTGTTGCAACGTAGAAGAGTATAAATGAATGTGTAAGAGAGAGTGTACATGTAGCATGATTGAATCTCAAATTTACTACTCAACTTTTTCTATTCTTGAATTATTGACTTTTACCAGTAAAATATAAAAGCATATAAATCACTTCAAATCCCACAATTTACGCTCAACATTAGTACTCCCACAATCAATCTACAAATCACTAGTTGAATTTCAAATTGAAGCCCATTAAATTTGCATTTCCTTTCTTATCCTTCAACGGTCTATTTTCAATACTACTCACATTCAAACCCTCGTTCTTCAACTCCTCATCGTATTGGCAACTTAGAGTCTGTAGTCGCGATTTCTTAAACTCGCTCTGACCCTGTTTGGAAAAATGAGTCGTCTATACATGGACCAGAATCGCTCTGAGCTGATGTAAATCTTTCACTGTTATTCTCGAGGATTCCTATCTAGTAGATCTATCACTGGGTTTTTGTTTGACGTTTATTCTGCGGTCACTGATGAAATAGGAAAAATACACCTTAGTGCAGATGAAGGTGTGCATGCCACATATTCCAAGTCAATTGTATTCCTTTACTGCTTTAGTAAAATGTTTTTTGTTCAATTGAATAATTGGTTATGTGTTGTCAGGTTCAAGGAGTAGTTTGTTATCATCTTGAGGAGTTTGCTAAAGTGTTACTGAACAAAGAACTACAACCTGGAAATATGATAAGCCACCAGTCAGAATTCTAGATATGCTTTTGTACATTTTTTGCAATCAATTTGATCATGTTCACATATTAGATTACATTTTCTGTTCATGATCCCAAATTTGTAAATGAGATAAATATGTTATTAATAGAGTTGTATTTGATTCGAGGAGGTAAATATATTTAGTATGTTAGCATTCATATGGTGCTATCCATGTATGTTTCTTGTGCCTCTTGCTACGTAAAAATATTGAGTATTAAACATGATTTTTAATGCATTGGATGAACGCTCCAATGTGGCACGGTGGAGTTATCTTGTGATCATGGAGGACTATTGACTCATCTGATTAAGGGAAAAACATGCATTCTAGATGCTCTTTCATATCTAGTTAATAGTAGAGTTTTTATTTCATAGGTTGAATTAGTCAAGTCATAACAAGAATAATGCATCTTTATTATAGATAATTATATATTGATACGTAAAATGAATTAAGAAGGATGAAATAAGGCCCACATCTAATGTTAGATTATTCTCCACTGAAAAAGGAATAGGCAAAGTAACTAGGCGAAGCAAACAAATCCATAATTACAAGTGCAATACAAATACATGTCCATATATATATATGTGTGTGTGTGTGTGTGTGTGTGTGTGTGTGTGTACAATAGCATTGCAATGTCTAGTTAGTAGGGTTACTAGGATAGCTTTGTGGAGGGTTAATAACCCAAATAGCCACTGAACTTTGCAAAAAATTTTCAGAGGGTCACTGAACTTTAAAAATCACTAAAGTCATCACTGAACTTTGAAAAAGGTTTACACGGGGTCACTGAACTTTAAAAATCATCACATTCATCACTAAACTTTGCAAAAAGTTTCCCAAGGGATCAGTAATTCNGGTCACTGAACTTTAAAAATCACACAAGTCATCACTGAACTTTGCAAAAGATTTTCACGAGTCACTGAACTTTAAAAATCATTTCATTCATCGCTAAACTTTGCAAAAAGTTTCCCAAGGGATCAGTAATTCAGTGATCCACTGGGAAACTTTTTGCAAAGTTCAGTGGCCCCGTGAAATTTTTTTACAAAGTTTAGTGATGAATATAGTGATTTTTAAAGTTCAGTGACTCCATGTAAACCTTTTGCAAAGTTCAGTGATGATTTGAGTGATTTTTAAAGTTCAGTGTCCATGTGAATTTTTTTTTGCAAAGTTCAGTGACTATTTGGGTTATTAACCCGCTTTGTGGATGAAATAGAAGGTTTAGGACGGACTATGAACATGTTCTTGTCGAATCTTTTGTCGGTTATGTTTGATGAATAAATTATGAATTTTTACCCATTACATAATTTAGAAATCTAAAATAGAAATAAGAATTACTGATTTCATTATGAACTGAAGTATATTTATTTCTCACCTCGTCCTGAGTGACAAAAATATATAAACATGAGACGTTCATCCTGTATAATCATTTTAAGAATGTGAATGATTCAAACTTTAAGATACCACATTTTTTAAATATCAGTTTGCGTGTTTCCTTATCTTGAACTGTATCAAATTCACAATTTAATATATCTCAATTTTTTAAATATCAATTTATGTTTCCTTACCTCGAACTATATCATTTCCAATACATAGCACAACAGTAGATAAAACAGTGGTGTCCATTGATCAACAAACCCACCCAATGCTCCCTTTTGAGTTTTGTAATTTGAAATATCCATGGGCTTTAAATTGAGCAAATATTTAGGAACTGAAATTAATTATGGGAGTGTTATTAGCTAATGTTGTGCTGTGCTTCAGTTACGAAAAGAAATCAGAGTAATTTTGGATCTCGGTATTTTTAATTTTCTTTCTATGATATCTAGTAGTTGTAATATATAAATCGATCATACTACATGTACATCTTTGTTTATATTATTAAATGTGAATGGCTCTGAAATTTTCTCGACATGTTTAATGATGTCTCTAAGTTTTGATACAATGACGAGTGTGTGCATGATTTCTTGAAGATCTTCTATGGCTAGTGACGAAGAGCTTTTGATAATGTTTTTGAGTTCATTAGCTGCTGCTTTAGAATTTTTTAAGTAGGTTTCAGCGTCACATGAATGTACCATGTTCTTAATTGCAGCTGTTAAATCTTTTAGAGCCTTGCTAGATTCTAAGCTTATGGCTATGCATGGTTGATGAATATTTCTATAAAAGTTTGATGAAACTTGCAAGTGAAAACCAGTAAGTTTGTATAATTACAACAATTATACACTTTGGTTTAAATAAACCTGGAGTGGACTAATTGACTACATGCTTGATATGACATGCACATTCTTTAGCAAGGTCACCAATCTTCAAGTATTGTTTCCAATGGATGATGGAACTTAAAACAACCATGATCACGCTCCTACCTAGCAAAATTTTCCTAAAAATAAATAAAGCATTTATTTGTAATGAAAATTTATCCTTTATAGCATCGACTGTAATTTTAAACAAACAAATCTAAGCCACTTTGAACTATAAAAGTTTAAGTTGTTGAATAGTTACCGAGGATCCCTCAGTGGCCTTTGCATCTAACAAGCTTTTATATCCTTGAAGAAAATACTTGTAATTTTGGGAGGCAACTACGCTACCTTCATATCCAGGAAAACTAAAAAATTCATCTCCAAAACTTGAAAATTAGTTTTTTTAGCAAGGTTTGTTAGGCACATATATTCTGTATATAAAAGTGTGACATTTATATTTTATGGGTCTGCACCTTTTCTTAATTCATAAGTACCGTGACAAATTTTTGTCACTATTCCACACATACCTTCTAAGAAGCTTGCAAGTTTTTCTAAATTTTCAGCAGCCTGATTATGCAAATCTTGGCCCGCCCAAACGGGACATATGAATGTGGAGATTGCAACACGGGTTGTGGGACCAATGAGAACCGTGGACACCCTTTGGTCAGCAAGCTGGATAATTTGGTCTACTTGATAGCCCGATATAACCACCAGTGAGAAGGTGAGTATGATCATGACTCCATAATCATACTTCTTCTTGATATTTGGAAAAAACCTCGTAAACGTTGCTGTTTCTGTTGCATTTAGAGATTTTGAAAACAATTCATCTAATGTAAATAATGAAGTTTCTTAAATCATGTAATCCTATTAATTTATTTTTGTTGTAGTCAAGATTACATAAATATTGAGTTTTAAAAGAAGGGTTTTTTCTACGATAGATTGCTACCTAGAGTTTACCCAAAATGAACCTTAGAATGCCAAGAAGAACGTGCTATCCTTTCACTCCACAGAGGGTAGCCAAGTATTCAGCTCCAAGCCTTAAAGCTTCAACTAGCAATGTCGCAAAACCTCTATTAAGGAAATTTGATAGGGTTCCACCAAAAGAAAAAATTGATAGGGTAAAATTGGTTAATATTTACATAACCATAATAACATAATAAGTAATTGTTAATTACTAGACTTACTAACTGTTAAAATTGCGCACATTCCAGATTGTCCAAAGCAATCATAAAGATGCCTGAAATTGTAGATGGAGGACACTAATGTGGGAGCTAATCCCACTTTTACACAGCATGTAATTCTCCATGGATCATCTTGTTCGATTTTCTTGATTTTTTCCGCAATTTCCAACACATTGGCCTTAATACAACTACACGATCGGGGTACTTTTTTCTTGGATTTCTATGAATGAAGATTTTGGAATGGCAACCCACAAAAGCCAAGTGAAAATGAGAATATGCAATTTATACGGAAAGGCAGGCTACAGAAATTCCACTCGTAGTTGTGAAATTTATGGATCTTGGAGTATATATATACACTATTAACGATGAGGCAATATGGAAAGCAACCAATTGTGGAAAAGAGAAATTACCATATTTACAGACACATTATATCAATGTTACCTTATTGAAGATGAGACAATAAGGAAAGAATATGAATAAATCGTGTAAACTTTCCAATTATGGTAACCTAAATTATCCACAATAGATTATTCAATATTTCCAAATATCTCTCTTCTCCAACACTATATTTATAACATAGAAAAGTGGGTTTCAATTAGGGATGGGCCCATGAACACAAAATCGCAGATCCAAACCAACCCGATCTGAATCGGGTTCGGGTTAGGTCGATTTTATTTAAAAATGAGTTGGGTCGTTCACGGTTTAAACGTTTTCAAACCGACTCAACCCTATTTTCAATTTCCAAACCGTGAAATCCTATTTCCAAAGCTGTGAAATCCTCTCAACTTCAAAACCTAGCATCTCTCTCCACAGATCTCCATCATCTACAACTATTTTCAACAGTGGAAGAACACTGGAGCCTAGAAAATCGTCTTCTTTTGCAGCTGAATCAACATGATAGTATAAAATCTGAATAAGGACCAATACTCAGAAGAATTTTGTCAGATCCCTTATCGTAAGTTTGATCAGCCTTATTCCTTTTTCTTTTTGAATTTGTTCTTGTCCCTTCTTTATGTTTCAAACCGATTGATTTATTCAATTTGGTGGATTTAGTTAATTCTTTGATCTTTGTGTTCTCACTATATCTAATTTAGTAATGAACCCGTACGATTTTTTAAGGTCCAATTCCAAATTTTTTGTTGAGATATATAATTATTTATTTGAATCACATTACAATATGTTGTTAACTATTGGGGTCTGATGATTATGAGCAAAAACAACAATTAAGAGCATCATATTGTTTTAAATGTAAATAGAAGAAGTGAAAAGATGAGTAGAATGCAGAGTATTTTTAGCGTGTATATTACAAAAATCATATGCTCCTCGATGTTTTAACATTATGTTTAATGTTTGCAGCTCTAACAAACAAAAACATGGTCTTTTTTAGTATATAAATGTATTAAAAATAATGATAGTGGAGGCAGAAATGCATAAGTTTTTTATGAAGGGGAACTAGTGAAACTTGGTTGCAGGTTCTTTGTGATTCTGTTCTGGTTTGTATTCTAAAAAATTCATATGAGTTGTTGTTGAGAGGCTTCAGGTTCTCTGTATCTCTTTGCTTTGATAGTTTGACTGATCTTGTTTGTAATTCAATGGTTCTTCGTTTCTTCTTTTGTTAAGATATACAACCTACTTTGGCCTTATTTTGCTGGTGAAAGTCAGTACTTGAGATTGCTACTCTAAGGATTTAATTAACATGCAGTTTAGGCTTCTTTTACCGGTGGGCTATCTATTTTTAATTGTCTAATGGACCATAAGACTCTCCCTAACTTTTCTTAGCAAATTCATTCGACTTGTGTATAGTCTGTGAGATTGCATTCTCAATTGTCTGTAAGGCGATTCATGCTTTGTGAGTACAAAATTATTAGTTTTTGTAGATGTTCAGATGCTCTGCTTTGTAATTCAAAGTTTTGAGATTATATGCATATAGACAAATAGATGCACTCCGCAGAATATCGTTTGAAATTTTGTCTTATTACTTCTTAGTAATGTTTTGTTGAATCATGCCTTAAAAATTCATAAAGAAGTTTTTTATTCGTATGAATGGATTTCTTATATATCTTTTTGAGCAACCTACACCTACTTCTGTGCTAGCTTCTAATCCTAGATCTTGACTTGAAGCTCCATCACCAGTAGCTTCATAAGTTGTTATCTAAGATTAGTAATAGTATCTCTGTTGCTTGAGTTGTTTTGTCATACTAAGTTATACAAATACTGTTTGTATAGATATGAATGTGGATATGGAGATGGATAGTGAAATTGAAGCTATCAATGAAACTCCTTCAACAACAAATTTAGAAAAAAAGTGCTACGTCTCTTTCTCCACTTCCACAATCATGTTTAGAAAAGAGGAAAAATGGGAAATCTTCAAATGTATGTGAACACTTTACTATTATAGGAAATCCAAAAGATGAAGATGTTAGGTGTATGTGCAACTATTGTGGGCGTGATTATGCTTGTAGGGCTAGAAAATGTGGGACTAGTACCTTAAGGAATCATTTGGTTCTTCATTGTAAGAAGTATTCGGGAAGGATATAAGATAAAATGTAAAAAAAGTCCAACTGAGGGTGATGAGATCAATCTTATAGCTGTTGCCTTCAATAAAGAAGAATGTAGATTTGCATGCGCTAAGATGATAATAATTGATGAGCTACATTTTAGCTTTGTCGAAGGTCAGAGGTTTAGACAATTTTGTCGAGTAGCATGTTCGAATTTTGATCCTCCTTCTCGTAGGACTATTATTAGAGATATTTATCAGTTGTATTTGGATAAAAAATTGCAATTGAGAAAGATCCTCCAACGTCAAAGATTTTGTCTTACTACTGATACTTAGAGTTCTATTTAAAACGTTAAGTATATGTCTCTTATTGCACACTTTGTTGATTCTGATTGGAAGCTTCATAAACGGATTTTGAACTTTTGTGTGACTGCTAATCATAAAGGTGAAACCATTGGTAAAGCTATTGAGAATTGTTTGCATTTATAAGGTATTTAGAAAGTGTTTACAATTACTGTTGACAACGTATCTGCAAATGAAACGGCCATTTCTTGTCTCAAGAGGAAGATGATTGGTAAGAGTAGGGATGTGTGTCGTTTGGATGGAAAATAATTACACACGAGGTGTTGTGCACATATTGTTAACTTGATTGTATGTGAGGGATTGAAGAAGCACATGCATCAATTATTAATATTCGCAATGCAGCAAAATATGTTAAATCTTCTTCTGCTAGAGAACAAAAGTTTAAGAAGCGTGCGAGTCAAGAAAAAATTAATTGTAAATCACTTGTGTTTTTGGATATACTAACTAGGTGGAATTCCACATATTTGATGTTGGAAGCCGCTTTAAAATTCCAAAAAGCATTTGAAAGGTTAGAGGAGGATGATGTGCAATATTTTATTATTTTCAGGAGTATGATGGTGGTAGAAGAAGGGTGGACCTCCTAGAACTTCTGATTGGGAAAATGTTTCTGTTTTTGTAAAGTTCCTCCAAGGCTTTTATGAAGTAACTTTGAAATTTAGTACTTTATTGCATGAGAGCTCTAATGTTTATCTTCATGAAGTATGTTCACTTATAAGCGAATTGGAAGAATGGAGTAAAAGTGATGATTATCTTTTGAGTGATATGGCCATTAACATGGAATTTTTTTTGACAAGTATTGGAGAAAAATGGAAAATGTTAACCAGTTGTTGTTGATTGCTACTGTACTTGACCCAAGATATAAATTGGAGTATGCTGATTTTTGTTTTGGTGATATTTATAAGGATAAGAAAGTTGCTCGTAATATGACAAATATTTTGATAGACAATATAGAGTCCATTTACGATTGGTATGTGAGATGGGAAGCAAGTTCTAAAAGCAATCAAGTATCTAGTGATATGAATTCTTCAAGTGTGGTTACTTCTACTAAAGAAAGTTCTACTTCAACGATCTCTCTTAATCGTGTTTCTAGGTTTAAGAGAAAAAAGGCAACAAAAAATATGGTTGAACTTAAAAATGATGTTGATAGATACTTGTTGGACGCTTGTGAAGATATAGAGGATAGTGATTTTGATGTTCTTAACTGGTGGCTGCTTAATCGAAATAAATACGGTACTTTGTCCAAACTCGCAAGAGACGTTATGACAATTCAAGTGTTTACAGTGACTTTAGAAAGTGCTTTTAGTACTGGAGGAAGAATTATTGATCTATTTCGTAGTTCTTTGACCCCTAGGATGGTAGAGGTTTTGGTGTGTACCCAAAACTGGCTTAAAAAGTTTTCAATAATTGAGAGATTTTATATGGAAAATGTTGAGGTCTATAAAAAATTGGACGAATGTAGTATAATTATAGTTATTCCATGAATTATGTTAAATAGATGTGTTTTATTTAATTTATTGTTAATTTAATCATTTTTTTGTAGAGCTTTTGAAATCAGAGAAATCAAATGAAGGTTAAAATCAAGTGATTCGTGCATTTATGATTTTTTTAGGTAGATGTATAATGTATTCAATGTGCACAACTAACTTTGTTATTATATTATTAATCTTTTTCTCTAAACGTTTATATTATTTTGTAGGAGTGTTACTTAAAGTTATGCGAGAATCGAAGATTATAATACTCTACTTTATTGTTTAATTTTTTCGAAGTTTGAATTTTGGATGAGTAGTATTTTTTTATTTATTAAATTTGGATTACTATAAATTTTTAAGTGTTGGTTGACTGTAATATTTTAGTATTGACTTTTCGTGATTAATGATAATTTTTAATGTGTTTGATTTTATTAGTATGATTCTAACGTGTATGAAAATAATTATTTGGGATGTACGCTTTAATTTTTGTTAGTGAAAAAAATTCAAATTATAGACCCATTCTTAGTAAAAATTTGTGATTT
>CAIGRT010174029.1:0-10030 GCA_903798405.1 Fraxinus platypoda | reverse complement strand
TACTATATAAATAAAGAATTTTAAAAATTTAATCAACGTGCCGGTGACGTGTCGTATCAATACATTTTTTTAAAATTGCTTGTTGGCGTATCTGACAAGTGTCTTATCGGATATGGGTGTCCGTGTCGGTGCATCATAGCATCCTTTAATCTTACTAGAACACTTTTGCTTCTAATGTTTGATTTGATGTTCCAATTCAAAATTTGTCAGTTGCTGTGAAGTTTTCTTTTAATCAAATTGACTTACTGAATATTGTAATGCCTCTAAAACCACATTAATAATTATGTCTTTATTTGTTGATTTCTTGATATCTGTAGACATTCCTGCTCAATGAGCTTGGCGTTTTTGATATTTGATAGGATACGGGTGCAGATCCTCCACCCGACGAACCTGAAGCTGAGGGTGGAGAAGATTGTGAACATTCATATATACTGAAAGATGACATCGGTGAAGTATGTCGCATTTGTGGAGTTATTGGGAGAGGGATCGAAACCATTATTGAGTACAATTTCTCCAAGGTATGGTTCCTTTCTTCTTTGTATGCCACCTGTATTAGATTTTAGCTCTGTAGTTTAAATGTGAAGCTCAGAAATTAGATGTGCACGATCCTAATTATTTGAAAATCTATTTTTTCCCCTTTTGTAAAGCTTGAAAGTGAAAGTAAACTGCTTTAAGTGCACGAACTTGCTAGAAAAATTTATATAGTACACATTATATCTGGTCTTACTAGTGCTCGCAAAACTGCATGGCCAAGTTTAGTGGTCCTCTATAATCGTACATCACACTCAGTTGGGGACCCTGCTATATTGTACTTCAACTGGGAATTTGTGTTTAACAGCTAGTTCGTAGTGTTCAGCATTCTCAACTCCCTTGAGAATTACCAAATTTGGCAGCTACATTAATCCATGCGAATTGTTAAGTGAGTAAAATTTATAGCTCAATGCTGTATTGTTTAGAAACAATTAGGTTTTGAGGCAAAATGTGGTTATAAATTTTAGAAATATTCTACATAGATTCTTTACAAAACTATATGTTTTCAAGTAAAAAACTCGGAATGTTTCACTAGTTATTGTACGATGGAGGGCATTCATTTTTGAAAACTATCAAGTTTGTGTCTTTTATCTTTATCCTTCCTAGCTGCCTGTATATGAAAATTTTTAGTTAGTGTTGCAAAGTTCTGGTCTCCTACACGGAGATCTCTTTTTTTCCTCGTTATGCATCATGTAGAACTCAATGTGCAGCTCTAAACTCTTCATAATTGAGTTGGCACCAAATGTTGACTCAATTTGTCTTTTAGTGCTTAGTTGGAACTCTTTTTTATTGAACTTCATTTTCATTTCTAGATATAAATTATACTTCAAAGTCAAATCATATGAAGCAATGCCTATTTGTTCATATTAATCAAGTCTTTCTCACAAAGAAGATCTAGTTCAGACAATTAACTTCCCCTATATTAAATTATATTCAGGTCACCAGAAGTACTAGAACTTACAGATATGATGGGCGGACTTCCAAAGACAATGATCAACCAGAAATACTTCCAGATGGGTTCACACCGTCCGCTACAGAGTTTACTGTTGCTGATATTTACCCACATCCACGGCACAAGAGGGTGATGAAGCCCCATCAAGTTGAGGGCTTTAATTTCCTTCTCAGTAACCTGGTGACTGATAATCCAGGAGGCTGCATTATGGCTCATGCTCCTGGGTCGGGGAAAACCTTCATGATTATCAGTTTTCTTCAGAGTTTCATGGCCAAATATCCGCATGCAAGACCACTGGTAGTGCTACCGAGGGGAATTTTAGCAATATGGAAAAAGGAATTTCTGAGATGGCAAGTGGAAGACCTACCTCTGTATGACTTCTACTCAGTGAAAGCAGACAGTCGATCCCAGCAACTGGAAGTTCTAAAGGAGTGGGCAAAAGAGAGGAGCATACTGTTTTTGGGTTATAAGCAGTTCTCTTCTATAGTGTGTGACAGTGATACTGGGAATATTCCTGCTATGTGCCAAGAGATTTTACTGAAATGCCCTTCCATTCTGATCTTGGATGAAGGACACACTCCAAGAAACCAGGACACTGATGTTCTGACCTCCCTTGAGAAGGTCCAGACACTGAGAAAGGTGGTGCTCTCTGGGACACTCTACCAGAACCATGTGAAAGAAGTTTTCAACATCTTAAATCTTGTTCGTCCAAGGTTTCTAAAACTGGAGACTTCTAAAATAATCAAGAGGAGAATTCTTAGCAGAGCTGAAATGTCAAGTAAAAGGAACTCGATGAAAAAGATCACAGACAAAGAATTTTGTGAATTAATCGAGCACACTCTCTTGAAGGATGAAAATCGTGTGAGAAAAGTGAATGTCATACAAGATCTACGGGAGCTCACCAGAAAAGTATTGCACTATTACCGAGGAGACAACCTGGATGAACTTCCAGGACTTGTTGACTTTGCCGTCTTTCTTCAACTGAGCCCCAGACAAAAGGTTGAAGTTCGAGAGCTGAAAAACTTGGCCAGAAAATTTAAAATAAATGCCGAAGGGAGTGCAATTTATGTGCACCCACAGTTGAAGACTCTGTCAAAGAATTCTGGAGTGAAAGACAGGGTTGATGAGGAGAAAATTGATGGAATTTTGGAGAAATTGGATGAGAGAGAAGGAGTGAAAGCTAAATTCTACCTGAATCTTCTCCAGCTCTGTGAATCCTGTGGTGAGAAGCTACTTGTTTTCAGCCAATACCTTCTGCCTCTGAAGTTCTTGGAGAGGTTGACTGTGAAGGTGAAGGGTTATAGGCTCGGAAATGAAATGTTCATGATCACGGGTGACTCAGATTCTGAAACTCGAGAGTCTTCCATGGAGAGATTCAACACTTCACCTGATGCTCGAGTCTTCTTTGGTTCGATTAAAGCATGTGGTGAAGGGATTTCTCTTGTAGGGGCTTCGCGAATAATTATATTGGACATTCATTTGAACCCGTCAGTTACCCGCCAAGCCATAGGACGTGCCTTTCGACCTGGTCAGCTTAAAAAAGTATATGCTTATAGATTGATTGCTACTGGTTCGCCAGAAGAGGAGGACCACAAGACCTGCTTTAAGAAGGAAAGCATAGCAAAGATGTGGTTTGAATGGGACGAGCATAGAGGTTTACAAAACTTTGAAATGGAGACTGTGGATGTGAAAGAATCTGGAGATTTGTTTTTGGAAACTCCACGATTAAGGGAAGACATAGTTGCTTTATTCCAGAGGTAAGTGAAGTTGACGTTCTCTTGAATAATCATCTTACACGCACCATCGGAATTTATTTATTTAATTTTTTTGTTCTCGTCATTGTCAGGTAAATGGTGACAACAGTGCTGAGATTCACTTGGTTATAGTCTGTCCCTTTCATGGATTTTGGGCTTAGCTTGCTGCATAATTCGTAGCATGAATTTGTGGAATGTATTTAGATTGAGGTTTATTAGAACTTGTGAATGTGACTGGAAATGAAGATAATTTCTGTTTCTGATTCTGTTAATTTACATTCAGAAAATGACTGCAGAATAGACAATTCTCCTGGTTATCCATATATATACTTGTAGTTTACAATAGTTTTGGTATTGCTTATCGTTGTGCATACCCGGCCTTTTGTTGCGGATAATAGCTTTGACTTTACCTTTTTGGAGTCAATTCAGTAAGGTAAATGAAAAATAAACAGTCATTATTAAATATTTGAGATAAACCAGTCTATGCATTCGCATATTTACCATCATTTTTATGTATAAGATGACTCATATTTCTATGTACAACTTACTGCGAGACCCTTGTTCTGTTGATTTTGAGTTGGTCTATATTTGATTGTGTGGTGCTAGACTCAGAAAGTGATTGTTTCCTATTTGGTGAGAAGCCATTTTGTTTGTTTTTCTGCTTTTGTGCAAACCCTTATTTTGAAACCATTGACATATCACTTGTGGGACTGATTGATTCCTACCTTTGTTTGGCTTATGAATATGAAGGTGTAAATAGTGGCTGGCCTAGCCCGATATGCCCCTTTTCTTCATTCGTTATATTTGAGTCGAGCATGGCTCAGCTGTAGAGCCATGCCAGGTAGGCCCATGGCTTGGTCATGATGGGTTGGGTCGTTCTTTTTACAAGTCTGGCCACTCAACCCCAGGTTCACAACACATTTTGACACACCTTGATGAATGCAAACTTTAGCACTTCTCCCATTGTACCTTTTTGGTGTAGAGGGACTCACTCCTTCACCTTCAGTATATTGCAAACTTTCATAACAAACTTTACATCAGTCAAAAAATAATGTTTCTATACAAACACGGTGCCTTGCAAACCAATCTTTTGCTAGCTATATTACAAAAATATTTCATAGTACGAAATAAAGTGAGGCTTCATCTTTGATGATTGGTTCATTAGGGGGCAAACGCTTCTTCTGTCCGATGAAACCAGAAGCCTTTTTCTCACGCTACAAAATCATGTAAAATACGCGATGAGACAAACTCATGCTGCCGGTTTGCAGAATCCATAAAGTCAAATCCTGGTGTCCCAATCCCTGTAGAAGATGCAGATGCATTATACACATCATTGCCTCTCACTATTGCAAAATTACGACGAGTTTCATCAGAAACCGGTAGGCTACCACCCTGCAATCCTAACATGAGCGATACTCCGTTTCCACTTCCAAATCTCTCTAGCTCAGAAATCTGGAATGCGGCTGCCATAAATCTTTCATCACCATAATTTGACTGTATTATCTTATGTGGAAAAAGGCTCTGGTCATCCACGGGAAGAGGGATTTGGTCGACTCTACTTTGTCCTATCAGATTCTGGTATGAGGGATTGGTGTCTGATCCCACCATTTCTACATCAGGGACATGATCAGAAATTGGCTCAAAGGGTTGCCCAGTTCTACAATGCTCGATTTCTGTGGGAGATGTGGTTTGGTACAAGTCTTCTGATGCTTTTGCATCAGTTTTTAAAGCTTTTTGTGCAGATTCAGAAGAAATGGTGTCTATCTCGACATCACCAACCTCCTTTTTGTACATTTCTTCGACCATAGGCTTCCAGAGCCGAACTCGTGCATTTATGAACCAGTTTGAGACCTGATCCAGGGCATATATCAATCAACAAAAACATACAAGAGTCGAGTATTCACTATAAAGACAGACAATTAATTATTTCACGAGAGAAATAATTTTATGAGATGGAGGTCGTTTCACCTGGCTTCTTGTCAAGCCGGTCTGCCTTGCTAGCATGGTCTTGTCCGAATCTTTAGGGTAGCTGGAGAGAGAAAAAATAATCTATCAAATGCAAGAATTTTATAAACAAACTTAATAGTATCGATAAAGAGAGAGAGAGAGAGAGAGAGAGAGAGAGAAAAAAATGTTTAAAACAAAATAGAGTTTTGCAAAACGAACGGATGAAGGAAGTGCTCGAAAAGCCAAGCACGCAAAATTGAAACAGAGCTTTCTGGGAGTCCCCTCTGTGTCCTCCAAGCATGTGGTCGCATTATTCCAAGTTGCTGAAGGGCTCTCTGTTGCCTGAGTCGCTGATCTACATGACGCAGTCGAGATATTCTAACCCCTTTACCATTTGCTGAAGAATCTTCCTCTCCAAGGCTTTTTCGAGCCACATGAATCTGGCCATTTATTGCATCATGCAAGGAACGAAAGTGACGGGATATTGTCTTCAGGGCGAGGGACGTGTAAGGTTTGGCTGCCCCACATCCTGCTATTACATCAAAAGATGACACCACTATTTGCATCTGATGATAATACTGTCTGTACCTTTGATCAACCTGTAATGATTAAATCTTGAATGAGAAATGAAAATGATTGAGAGAGAGAAGACAATTAGTCAGTCTGCTTTTCAAGCTTCAACCATCTTGGAGCAGGGTATATAATTATGAGATGCCTCTCCAAGAACAGATTTATACATGGTTAATGTCTTGGCAACAAACCAGAGGCTCATTTAAATATTGTGCCCAACAATATTGTTTGATTACACAATTAACGATTAGGAAATAGTAGAAATCGAACTCTTAACATCGCCATTGACGAGAAAAGTTAATTCATTGGCTTTAGCAAGTCAAGACAGGGATTGTACCTTGTCCAACATTGATAAAAGCTTTGTAATCTTGTCTTGCACGTCCTGCTTCTTGGCTGCTGAAAGTTCACTTGGAAAGATGCTGCTAGACTCCTGCGGTGTTGAAGATATCCCAGCTGCAGAAGGGTCCGAGGTTCCATTCCCCGACTCTCCATCAGCTTCTTTGGCAGTTTTAATAAAGCCGTTGTGCTGCTCCATAATAGCTTGTCTGACATTAACAACTTCATCCAGCAATTGTTGAGCTGCTTTCAAGTGCTTGGAATTAGGAACCACACTAGAAATTCTCGACATTCCATATGCAGGGATATCAGCCTTTTTCGCATTCAAATTGCTTCTGGGAACATCAGAAATTATATATTCGTTACGCCATGATTGCTTAATCTGAGAATCGTCGTTTTCTTCAAAAGAAACATTCTGGCCCCTGGTTTCACCTGATATAGATGGATTCGGACACGATAATGGGGAGAAATCGGGATTAGAGCTCAGATACTGGATAGATGACTTATTCATTCGTGATGGATCGTGTGTGCTGAGACTCAGGGATAATCCTCGTCCCTCCAAACTTGTAGCGCCTCGAAGAATGCCAGAAACTCCACCCATTGGATGAATCATGCTAAAATCATGATCCACTATTGATGATCCTACAAGATTTGATAGAGTTTCTTGTCGAGAAGCGTTGGAATCCAAAGATCCAATGGGCTGACCATCTGAATGCGACAAGAAATTCATATATATCCCCGTATTACCAGGAAGAACTGGTGTTTCAGAATATGAACCGGGTAAAGGAACCCTTGAATAAAGCACTGTTGTAGAGTCTCTTTGATTATTTGAACTTGGAAAACATGTAGCCATCTTTTCGATGGAGTACCCAATTCTCTTCTACGTAGGAAAATCCAGAGAGATGACCAAATATTCCAGGCAATTCTGGGGAAAATTCACCACCAAAGATACAAAATAGATTGTGTGATCATGATCTTCTAATGTTCATATTTACTCACAATATAAGCTTCAGAGTACTGGTACTTTTGGCAATTCAAATATGAAGCAGAAATTACATACAACGTGTTTGGTTGGGAAGATTGGACAACACTAAAAAAGAAAAAGCGGGGTTAGTTATACAGTCCAGTCGTGCCCAATGGTGCGTAGTGAGAAAGCAAATCCTGAAACAATACCTTCCATTTACATGTATATGCTTGAAAGTAACAAGTAACATTGCAAAATTAAATGGAAGGTTGAATTAACAGTTTGTTCATAAACTAGAGTGTCAATATTCAAAATTCAACAATCAAGAATGCTTACTAATCATTCCAATTTTTTATTTTTTTATTTATTTTTAAAAGCCTTAAAAACCGGTCACTGGAATATCCAGTTTTTCAATCCAACAAAACAAAATTAGTGATCAAAATACTGAGAAAAACAATAAAGCATTCAATCATGATCAAGAAAGTATCAACTATCAATTTACCTATTCTAATAGGGAAAAAAGAAAAAAACTATATGTGATAGTACTAGTTTCTAAGAACCCTTTTATTATTATTCAATAAAGACAGTAACTTATAATCAAATTCTTGAATTCAAATCATCTAACCCATGCAGAGATTAAAAAATACAAAGAAAATCAATCAATTTATTTGAAAAAATTTACCAACCTGAAGAGTGAAACCCAAAGATGAAAAGCTCCCAATACTTCAAAACTTATAGTACCTTCCCCCCTTTCTCTACGTGTGTGTGCGCGTGTGTGTTTCTCTCTCTAACTCTCACACACTGTGGGAGAAGATAACAAGAAAGTGAAAAATCTAAAAACCTAAAAGAGGTTCAATGTTTAGCCCCAGTTTGACACCCATTTTGGAGAAAAAATAAATTTTGAAATAGTGATTGGTGGAAGAATGTGCGCTTAAAGAGTAATGAGAATTTTTGGATTTATGTGTAGTATTATTTTATTGATAGAATGTGTGGTTGAAATGAAGAATGAGAAAAAAAATAAGAATGAGAATCAGAAGAAAATGGATGTCAAACGAGACAAGAAAATCATCGTCAACCCTTTATCATGTATTATCAGCAGTTTTCTAGAAGGCGTCATGCGTAGAGGACAGGACTAGACGAGGCACGTGCGTAAAAACAAAACTTTTTCTTGTTTTAATATTAGGGTCCGTTTGATAGGCAAATGTGAAAATGAATTTCAATTTCACGTTAGTTGGAAAATAAAAACTCACCAAATCCATGGGAATTCGTTTTCCATAAAAACAAAGAAAATGCAGTTTAAAGTGGTTGTACCTTAAAATTCGATTTCCATTTCCACGTTACAATCAAACGGTCGAAGTGGAATTCGTTTTCCTCGGATGTGATATTTTTCATGGAAAAGTTTGCAATCAAACATGGCCTTATTTTAATTTTTTATCAGTCAAAATATTATTTAATAACTAAAAATAATGCATATCAAACATTTAAAATAGAGTTATATAAATTTTAGAATTTTTCTTTTTCAAAAATTTCTAACGAAAAAAGAAGTTTCAAATGTAAATCAAACTTTAAGTTTTAACTTNAATGTAAATCAAACTTTAAGTTTTAACTTTTAAAAAATATATATTAATGCGCGCATAATCGCGCCTAAGGCACTCATTAGCGGTCAACGATTACAGTTGACCGCTAAATAAGACGTCAAACCACTTGACTTGACGTTTTCGTCTTGCATTGCGTCTAGGTCTAGACGCGTCTTTTAGAACAGCGATGATCAATATCTATACACCTATTTGCCTATATCCATTCCCACGTGAGACTTTACACACTATCGTTCTCTCTCTCTCTCTCTCTCTCTCTACTTTTCTATTTGTTGTTTATATGTGTACATCTCTCTCTATCTTGGCTGTTGTGGGTTGGTATTTCTGGTTAATTCTTTGTTATGGATGATAATTATTAATTAGCGTTTAGTTAATGTGTCTTAATCTTTAATCACCAGCTGGTACACCTAAACCCTCCCTTAAACCGCCTCTATCTCTCTAACACACAAAGCTTAAGCATTGGAATGGAAGGTAGGTTTGCAATCTCCACCGTCTAATCTATCTTGTCTAGATTTAATCACAGTTGTCTAATCTCCCCCATTTTTGTCTTGTCTAGAACCTTTTTTTTTTCATAAGAGCCCTCTCTTTTCTATGTATTTATATATTTTCCACCATAAGTTTGAAAATGTTTCAAATTGCCCCCATCTCCAATATCGCCTATGGCCTGCATGGATGGGTTCGGGTAGAAAATTAGTCTCGTCGTATAGTCAATTTTTAATTTGGAAACTAATTGAACTATATTAAGCCCCCATTTTCATTTTTCTAAAAATCAGATTTTTAGTAGATTTTGAAATTAATTGATAAAATACGTGAATAAAAAATCGTGGATCCTATGAAATTTGTAGTTACAATTAATTATTGACATTGAATTAATTTTTTTTATGTAAACCAAACAAGAGTTGAATAGTCGTGTATATTTAACTTTATAAAGCTGCATTTTCTCACGAGATGTATTTGACTATTTGTATGTTATTTTCTTTCGAATGGGGCCCCCACCCCTAATCAATCACCTATGGCCCACAAGGATAAGAAAGTAATGGCTCCAAAATTTGCTTAATGAAAGTCTTTGTTTATCATTATTTGAAAACACTTTTTATACATATTTATTTTTAATCACACATTCATATAATAAAATATTTTACACGTAAATTTAAATTTTTTTTCTACTTTTTAACCACACATTCTCCTTAAAAATCACTATTCAAATAATCATTGTCCCCGATTTTCAAACTGGGTCTAAGCATATTCCACCGAGTAATCCAATTTGTACACTTTGTGTACATTAACTCTGACACTCCTCTCACAAAAGAGTGTGGGACCCATGATTTTTAAAATTGCGGGCCCCCACCTTTGTGTGAGGAATGTCATACATGATGTACAC
>CAIGRT010174023.1:0-13202 GCA_903798405.1 Fraxinus platypoda | reverse complement strand
GACCTGCCGGATTCGAACCAGCGACCTAAGGATTTCAGCACAAACTACAGTCCTCCGCTCTGCCAACTGAGCTAAGGTCGGATTGTTATTTGTACATCAAATTGCATTTAACTAATTACATTATTCAAGGTGGTGACCTTTATTTGAATACCCCGCCGATAAATAAAATTGTTATTATTTTTACACTAGTTTAACCTCGTGCAAGGTGGGTGGAAGCATGTTTGTGAGTACTTTTACGTGCTTATAAACTATGAGTTATATAGAATGTGTGATTTGTGAATAATAATAAGTTGTGGCCTTGCGTATCTAAAAAATATATAAGTAAAAAGTATAATTTACTCATTTAAACTTCGAAGTATGAATTGTCACCATTAATTGAAATTTTAGATGCTTCACCGCCCTCTCATCCCTACAATGCAAAACTGCAATCTCTCCCTATGAGATCTCAGCATTCACTCCACCTACTTCTCCATCGTGATGACGACGTTGTTCCCCCCCTCTACCACCTTCTTCAATGCCGACGTCACTCCTCCTTCATTACAATCCCTTTTTTTTTTTGGGTCATCTCTGTGTGCGTTTGATGAAAGATTGAGGGTGTGGGAGCAAGAAAATTGCACCTCAAGAGTACACATCGCTACAGTTCTTGGACGAAACCATCAAATCTCGATCAATTTGTTTCCATATATTGTCTACATAATGAAATTGATATGGAAAACAGCAGTAAATGTAAATGGTAATGCTATTTCAGGGAGCCGATTGGGAAAGCAACGATTGAGGAATTAAGGGCAAGAAAGTGGGACTTATGTTTCGATAAATTCGATCTGAAAAATAGCAGAAATAAAATGTTAAAACCATTTCAAGGATTGGATTGAAAAGGAAGAGACTAAGGCTGAACGTGAGATTTCAAATGAAGAAGTAACAAACATTGCGACTTTAATGAAAAAAATGTAACAAAGAGAGACTTTTTTAAGTGTACGGTAATTTCCGATTTATAATTTTTTAGGGTAAACTGTAGTCAGTCCAATGGTAAGCTCAAGTACATGAACAGGGAAAACCAGTTTCACTGCAACAAGGTAAATGCACAAAACAATCTGCTCTAATACATCTTAAAATCTCTTTTCAACTAGGAAGAAACTGGTTATAACAGTTTACAACACTAGTCATTCAAGATTCAACTTCTGTTCTAATCTACCCCAGGTATTGTATCTGTATTTTACTCTAAAAGATAAGTCGGGAATGTGATTACAGCCGTCAGTCTTCGGAGGGTTTAAGTTGGACATGTGGGCAAGGTCTATCGGGTTCTCCTTGGGTCCATAAATGCTTCAAGTCACCTTTCCTCTTCCCCAATGTTATAAATGTGCCTGGTACAAAAGAAAAATTAGTGCGAGAGAATCAAAACTATAAGCTAATTATGGGCTTTTCACTCTCTTTTCGACGTGCCTTGTTACCTACCTAGTGTGAAAGGTACGATGTAAAGCAAAGCTGGTTGGCCATGTCCGTCCATCATGTTCAAAGCCACATATGTAACAAGAAGACCTGTGATGAAAATTTTTAAGAGACAATAATTAGTTAGAGCATTAACTACCATATAAACAACAACCCTTTCAAAGCATGATTTTTATTTTTTTTAATGAACTACAGAACAAAATCTTGGCTTTTTTCTTCTTTAATCTGTCCAATAAGGTCAAATCCTTCCTACAGAAGATGCCATATAGCGCATCACATTATTATGATAAAAAGCTTATCCTACCCCCAGAGGGGGAGGTACTTCCTTTTTGGGCTGGTTGTGGACGAGGAGGGATTTAGAACCCAACACTGTGGTTCGTAGCCATGTACTCTAATCCTCTGTGCTACAGGCCCCACCTAGTCTTCATTGGATCTGTTCCTGAGAGTACTCTAAAAAAAAGGGAACCTTCCCCCACCAGCCATTTCATTTTAGGTTAAGAAGATGTGCAAGTGCATTTCTCTCTATAAAAAGGGTGCATTCTGAGGTGTGAAGTCGGAGAGAAGGGAAACAAGAGAGAGAATTATATTAAAAGCCTGCATTGAATTCACTGCTGCCTATACAATCAAACCATACCTGAGCCATAAGCAATCATTGCCCATAGGAAGTATCCGTCTCGTAGACTTTTTTTAGACAGCCAATCGTATCTGCAATAACACAGGAAAAATCAGTTAAAATTGGCTCCCTTTGACGATCAAAACTATATCATATCTATGGTCAACCTATTTATGATGCCACATCATCGAAAAGAACCACCACCCTTGTTCCGGACAAATTTGATGTTGGCTATTTGAATACTTTTATTATGGGAAACATATTTGTTGGCAAAATATACTCTTTCTTAATCCTTTTCCCAAAAGAAACCTCCTTTTTTTATTGGATTTGATCCATCCCTTCGATTAATTGTATAGTATCTGAAAATCCAAAACTTTTTTAAAGTCGGCAAAATATAAAAAAGCATAGACTTCAGAAAAACAGTAGAGAATAAAAGCTCTATTGAGACAATATATTGGATTAAAAACTAAAAGTGGACGCGAAGGTTTGTAAATCATTTCTTAACAAAATGATAATGGGTTTGGATCAGAAAAAAAGGCACAGTAGAGAACAACAAAGATCCAATCACACAACCTCAACTAATTTACAGGACGACAATAAGAAATACAATGTTTCACTAGGATTTTAAATAAATTGCTTTTTAATTGAATGACAACTGGAATGGGGGTCAGATCAATCCTAAGGAAGTTATGCAGAAGCTTTTAAGAAATATTATGAAGCTATGAGAACTTATGATTAGCATTTTGGGAAATCTAAATGGACAATTTCAATGAAATCTTTCGATTTCTCGTTTTAATGTGTTCAACCCTCGTATTTGTTAATTATGGGCAAGAAGAAGCCATCAAATGTGCTAATTTTACTTATCCTGGCACTCAAACCTTAGGGAAAAGGCCACTAGTAGTCCCGGTAAAATGATATCGCCAAATCCAATGATGCTGTATCCGCCCCAAGGATCAAACATTCGAGGGATCTTGAGTAGCATGGGAATGCCGTCTTCACCACTCTTATCACCACGAGCTACCTACATGAGAAATCAAACTAATCTTGTTATTTTCCATCGTTCATCTATTAAAACCTACAATTACTCGTATACTCAGGTACAAGATTCGAACTATTGCTCACCACTATCATCACGCTCACTTTGAACAGCCATTTGGAAACAAACACCCAAAAAATGTCATACAAGAACGCACAACTGAGTAGAACAGTTCCCACCTGAGCATGCCGAACAAAATGTGAGATCATGTTTTAGTATTACAGCATGTTTGGTAAGTATTACTAAATGTGACTTGAGAGTACTAAGAACATCTTAACTTATTTTTGTTTACTATCCAGTCTTATACAATACTGTGTACATATGCATTTATTGTCAAAGTGTTATGTCTATCAAAGAGTCTCCCTGATTATGTTTGAAGGAAATTTCGGATGTTTGATCTTATATTAAAGCCTAAGCAATAAACGTTCTTATAATGTTGAAATGTGACTGCATCTTTCTACAGATAACATTTAAGCTCGTATTATACTCAGATTGAGCCTTGCATTTTCCCTTTTTGCTTTTATTCTTTGTTAGGAGTGGCATTTATGTGTATTTCCCAAGTAATTTTTTCATCTGTTCAAAATGAGCATTTATTCCAATTCTTTTTGAATTACATACTCCTTGAACACATGGTTTATACTATAAAGCATTAAACGCCAATATATTATGCAATGATACGCATGGAAGTGTTGGCTCCTTGTACCCCCAACAATAAGTTTGCCTGACATTCCTGTAAACTGCAAAAACTTTTTAAAGGGCCGTTTTGTGTTTTTCTTTTTAAATTTTTCTCTTTCCTTTCTATCTTGAATTTATGTTGTTCTAACTTTATTTATTTTTTATTTGGTCAAGTGGTGGTTTACTACTGATCTAAAATGTCCACAGAAGCTTATTTCGGGAATATTTTTTTTTTTCCGTTTCCCAACAATCGGTAGTTTAAGGACAATACAAAGACAAAATCTATATGGGAAGTCACAAGTCAAAACCAGATTCTCAATTTGAAATCACAGTCAGTGAGTTCATTGAGAAGAAACTTGTGTGCCGTTTAATGTTTTATAGTGCAAAAATTTATTATTCTGTGCAAATAATTTGGAAAATGACAGACGAATATAACAAAAGAGAACTATGCTGCTTGAATGGGATTGGTTGACAGTATTGCATACTATCAACTTAAGCATTTTAATAAATGGTTACGACTAGAAGCAACAAGAATTTATCAAATAAAATAAGTTTCAATAACAACCTTGAGATTGGGAACTCGTACGACTTGAAGAACTGTGATTATCAACGCGATTCCCTGGTTCAAAGGAGAAAATGGAAGGAAGAATTAAATGCATGCATTGGCAACATCAACATTCATATTTAAAGACCTATCAAACTCTTCATTTAACAGTCATCGGCATCTACACAAACGATTAGAAAGAGAAAAATAGTGTGGAAGTTGCAATATTAGAGTAACTTCTATATCATTAAAAATAGCTGTAGAACCTAACTGGCACACTTCATTTTATGGAAAGTCGAGTTAATGTAAGATGTAACAAAATGCCTTTGCAAATAACTTCATAATCAGGGGACGATTGTGCATCTATATAGATTGTCTGAACATCTTCGCATCTACATATTGCACAATTCACGCAAGGAAATGAGAGAAGAACCGCGTCTTTCTCACTTTACGAGCATGTTTGGCTAAGCTTAAAAAGATAGTTTATAATTAAATAAGTTCATTCTAAAATAATTAATTCCTTTTTATTCATCAAAATTGGAAATGAGTAAGGTTTGAAGCGATGCCTCTATTTATTGATAAACAAATATAAAGGATATGGAATATTCATTCTTACAAGGATATCTTGGCCAATCCAAGCGAAGGAGACACGGCGGAAAACTGCCCACACTACAGCAAATGCTATGCAGAATGGAGAAACGGCAAGTGTCAAATATGATACAGCTCCCAGGAAAGGTACTTTAACAAATGACTCTGCAGCAGGTTCAAACCATCTGAAACTATATTGAATTGTTGTTAGCCCATGCTTTTGAAAAACCAAATCCCTCAAAGAATCCACAAAGAAAAATAGCATCATGTATCTTTCTTTGTTCCAAAAGCAAAATCATCCAGAAGAAATCCTTTATGTTAATTACAATTGAGAACATATTCAAGACACTAACTATCAGCAGGCATCCCTCCCAAAAAGATATAAAAAACGCCCCGGAAAGAGAGAAAAAAATAATAAGAACAAAAAGAACTTCAATAAATTCCCTACAATTATGAATTTGGTTGTAAGAAATTGAACATGGGACTGAGGACGCTAACAGTTTTAAAGGAGAAGTAAAATAAACTTACTCCCTCTGATTTGCATGTATCTGTAATGACGAAAAAAGGGAACTTATTAGCGTTCAATATGAATAAGTAGAAAAAGATACAAACTGAGACCATTTTTTCATGCGTCTACTAGCGTCAGGTTTTGATAAGATTTCCTAAACCAGTTTTGCCGCAATCTGGAGCTCACATAATGAGATAAGTTGAAAATTAAAGGCTTCAATGGAGAAATAGAACTAATGGATCCCTGGTTTGAAACTTGAATATTAAAATCATTAACTACATAATTGTACCAAATTACCAATTGAAGAAGCAATTATTTTGGGTCATTGAATCTTAGGATTATCCACTATGTTGATAACACCTAACCTTTTTCATTCCTCAACAATTCCTATTCTGTGCCGAAAGGAAGGAAAGCAGTTTTCAGAGTGAGAAGGGAAAAAATGACCAGTAAAATATTATCCTAGACGGAAGGAGAAAAGATGAAGAAACATTTCTCACGTTCCCCCCAATTTTCTGCAAAATGAGCAGGAGAAAATGCAGTTCCCTCCAATTTTCCCTTCCTAACTTATTAGCCTGTTTTATTTGTTGCCTCCTAGGGCAACAAAAAAGGTTCTCTCCATGTGAGAATAGGAAAAATTGAGATAGTCGTGATAACCATGATTTGAAGAAAAATCAAGAATACATACCATGATAATAGTGCCACCAAACAAGTTTGTAGACCCTGTAAGCGCAAGGCAAAAGATTCAGCATTCAGGGAAAAATTCTATCTGCCCTAATTAAATCCATTTCTGACCATTTCTGACGCATACATCTTACTAGTCATGCATAATACGATTAAGGAAAAAATATCTCTCCCTCTTTGTTTGTGCATTTATCTATCTCCTTCCCTTTTCTTTTTTTCTTTTTTCTTTTTTTTTTTTTTTTGGCGACGCTCTTTCCAACTATATTTAGATGAAATGTAAGGCCATGAACTTATAATTTTCTTTCAAAAAATAATGAAAACTTTCCACTGATAAGATATTTTCTTAGAGAACTTGTGTAATCTAAGACTGTGTACCTCTATACCACCGATGCAAAATAGAACCACCAGAACCTCAATGAACCAGTAAGACATCAATTTGTAGAGCATAACCAAGAAACAGGAAGCAATCACAACAAAGAAAATTGCTGATGTCGTGTTGATGTCCACAAAACCACTAGAGCGATTGTTTTCCTTGCTGAGATACTCATCGGAAATATCCTGCACAGTCAACCAAAATATATCAAGTGCATGATCAGAGGAACCGAATATTGACTGTAATCAGCAGAACCTTAATCAAATAGAAAAACTACGTCTATAATGAGCAACCTTTAAGAGCTTGTCCTGCTCAATAGCTGCTTCTCTTGCAGTGGATGCAGACCAATAAGATGCGCATAAAATGGTACCAACAGCCATTAGCCATAGAAAAACCTCAGCAACATCCACTGCTGGTCGACGTGGAGAGTACAGTTGAACAGAAACTAAAAAGAAAGGTAAGCCCTTAAGCAACAGCTCAGAGAAAGAAACCCCATATTGACAAAAGCTGAAGCATGTGTTTGGTACACAACATTAGACAACATTGGACTCTAATCAATAAATCTTAATTTCTTTCTTCCTTAATTCTGCAAGTTCTATACAGTGATATCCAATCCTTCCTATCAAACACACTAATAATGCCTAGATCTAGCAGCTAGAGCATCAAAATATATGTCAAAAAAATAAAATAAAATAAAATAATAAAACTATTTTTCATCTTTGACAATTTTAAACCATGCAGAGTAATCTTACCATGAGAGTCATTCCTGATACTTTGTACCAAGCTAGCACCAGCATCTTGTGGGATCATGACAGCAGGTATCTTGATGTCCACATCAGTTTTGTTGGCTTCACAAACCATCTTGAATAGTTCTAAAGAATTAACCCACCACAAAGTAGGCCATGTCAGCTCTAACTTACGACACAACATATGATTCAATATCATCACACATTCACAATTCAGTGGTTATTAGAGCAATTGGTTCTAGACCTGGGTCCACCTATAATTATCTTTAGTTGGATTGTGAATTCACGGATTAAGAAGATAATTTTATGAGTTTTGAATGCGGAAGTTCACCAACATCATATGCAATTATGTAAATTATATTTCGTATAGTTGTAGTGAGATCATCTTTATTGGCAAGAGAACATTGGCAAAAGTAGTATAGATCTATAACCTGTGCGGTTGTTCACAATAAGTATTGCTGAAGCACCAGCAGCTTCTGCTACATTTGCTTTGGCAGTGAAACTGCAATTACCCCGATGAACCAAGATAACCTCACCTGTGAGCTACAAAAATGTAAACGGTATATGAACTCAGGTATTACTACGCCAGGAGCATGTTTAGGTACGCTTAAGAAGTTCACTTCTAAGTAAATTAACTTATAAGTAAACAAGTTTCAAAATTAATAATTTTTTTAATTGGTCAAAATTGGAAATAAGTAAGTTAAGAGTTTCTTTCACGATAAAATAATTTTTTAAGGTAACATTTCCAAACACGTTTAGAAACAAAAAGTTACTTAAACTTTTAATTTTTCTAAGCTAAGCCAAACGTGCTCTTAGTGCTTTTCGATCAGAAGGGTATACTTCCCACGGGGAAGACATGTAGTCTTGACCACAATAAACTGTCTGTCCAGCAAAAAAGAAAACCTTATTCCGGGGTTTTGTACAACAATCAGGAGGATCTGCGAGAGCAACTCTAGACTGGTTGGCGCGTTTCTCTTTTGCTTCCAAGGTGGGACCAAACCGAGCACCGACACCAACAAACTCCATTACTTCTTTACCATTTAGCCAAATTGGTATTTTAACCTATTCCACCATAAGGAATTTTAGCTTCAATAACACAGATAAATGCATACAAACTTAAAACTGTCATGAACTAGGATAAAAGTCCTCAAGATAATTGACAGCATAATAAAAATTAATTACATTTCGTAAGTTAGTTTAATGAACCAAGTGCATCCATTAATCTGTTTACAGTGGATCTCGCGCTTACTTAATCCTTCCAATTTATTTATTATTACTTTTTTTTTTTTTGGAAAAGTTAAACACCATGCTTTACTTTATGACTATACTGGAGCTACAATTATAAAAATTTGAACAAAAAAAAGGTGAAAGAGTAATGAACAACTAGCAAACTATTCATGAAAGCAGTAAGTACTCAATTCCAATATTTCAAAGATAAAATCTCTTTCTAAGCAATCAATGATTCCTACAAAAGCGACCTGCTGAAAATTCTAAGAAATCAGATTGAAGTCCAATTTAAGTGGTAAATTACATGAAGAGATTGTAAGTAAAATGCCGGTTGAAATCCATATTTAATATAGAAACCACGAAAGCTGACTCAATTTGAGAAAAAAAATTAAATAATAGAAGCTTGAAAATATACTATTAGGTTCATCAAGAGCTATAATGGCACCAAGCAGATCAAAATATATTAAATCAAAAGTTCATAAAGGGTAATCATAGCAATCATAATATCTCTTTCTCAAACAATTATGACAACAACAATAACAACCACAAGACAGAGAAAATATATACATATTAAGAAACCTCATACTCTATGAAAAACCTTATACGAAATAGGATTAGACCAAAAGAAAAAAAAAAAAGAGGAACAAATGAGTATATGATCATGTTTGGTAGCTTAAAAGTTTTCTTATAATTAAATAAGTTTAAAATCAATAATCTTCTTATTGATTGAATTGGATTTTCAAAGCAAATAAAGAGTTAATTTCAGAATTAGAGACATTTTTTAGTTGAAATAAGCAAAAAAAAAAAAAAAAGGTTATTCAAACAAATCAGAAATAAAAGCAATTTTTCCTTAATTATAAGCTTAGTACATGCTCAAAATCCTCCAAAACAATCTAGAAAAAAGGTAAAGAACTTAAAATCTTTTACCCTATTGTTTCCATAGACGATCGTCTTCAAACAACAAGAAAATTGTCAAAATGAACTATATACAACCAAATAAAATTCATATCAATATGCAATTAAAAGGTGGAATATTCCAACATCGGAAAAAAGAAGATAAAAGAATGGATTTTACCAGCACAAAGTTGTTATTGCAACCAGGTCTTGCTGGAGCGATATCATCTTGGTGAACTATATCACCTGCAAACACCGCAGGACAATTCAATAAAACAGCGAGAACTGTACAGAAAGTACAGTAGAGAGCTCTGTTCTTCAACTCCATAATCTCAACCAAAAAGCCAAAAATTCAAGAAAATTTCTGTGCGTCAAGATCGGAGTACAGGGTCAAATGGGTATTCTTTTGTGGAATATTATGATATGTGAACTGGGAGACAAAAAGTAGAGAAAAATTTATAGATATATAAAAGAGACGAGAGGTTTTAAGGCACTGTTTGGCGTAGTTTTTTTTTTTTCTTCTGAACGATAATAACGCCGTGTTGTAACCGTTGAACTAGTTTTCTACTTTTCCCACTTTATTATGACATTTGGGCCGGTCGCGGATAGTGGCGCGTTTAGTACACGCCTTCAAGAGGTGAAGTACATTTCATTTTGCTGATGTCAACGTGATGTAAATTCGGACAATCTTTTCTATTTCGGAAATTGTCCAAGAATATTCTCGCTTCGCCCTCATTTAGCCTCTCATATTAAAATTTAGATTTTAATTTGAATTAAAATTCATATCATTTATATTTATATGTTTTATGATATTTATAATTTTTTAATTATATATTTTATTAATTTTATCAAAGAAAATTTAATTTTAATTTACATCAAACCGAAGCTAAAGTATATATTTTTATCAATCAAAGTAGAACATGATAAAGGTGCTTAGTAATACAAGAATTCATTTAAAAAATAGTGACTTATTCACTTAAAATAAGGGAAAAATAAATAAATAAAGTAAATATAAGGGAGAATTGCGGCTACGATACCAAACTTTTCATTTTGGTTAGACTTGACCCTAATCCTTCATTTCATTTATGTCACACACAATATCAAACATTTTGAAAATTTGTACCTAATGTCGATGGAATCCGTCAATTAAGCCATTAGTTGACCTTAAAAATAGAAAATTTGATAATTTTAACAAATTAAAACAAGGGTATTTTCGTCAAATTACATTTTACAAAAGGAAAATGTAATCTCACGAAAATGCACCTGTCTTAGTCGGTCAAAATTATCAATTTTTCTAATTTTAAGGTCAGCTGACGACTTAATTGACAGATTTTGTCGGATTGGACTCTGGATGCAAAATTTTCGAAAGGTTTGGTACAATGGTTGTCACATATGAAATGTTTGGATCAAATCTGAAATAAAATTAAAGGTTTGGTACCATAGCGGCAATTCTCCCTAAATATGATCGTAGACGAAAAAATACTAAAAATAATTATAATTTTTGTAGGGCAATAGTACTTTCTCAAAAATGCTTTAAAATATTTCTTTAATTTATGGCAAAACATTGTCATTATTATTTGTTGACATATAGTTGACACATTCACCTCTATTGTGTTCATTTGTTCATCTTAACCTCTTCATATTAAAAAATAATAATAAATAAATAAAAATAAAAATAAAAATTTGAAGTTATTGCGAGAAGTTTTCCTCTATTATGCTCTAATTTTCTTACTCTGAATAAAATTCTAATGCAACTAATTTTAGTTTGATTAGAGTATCATTGAAGTGTCACACAGAAAAGACTGAGTGAGTGTTTGACACTCATTTTAATGGGCTGAAAAATTTTGAAATAGTGATTGATGGGAGAATGTGTGGTGGAAAAATGATGAAAAAATTTAGATTTGTGTATAATATTATTTTATTTGAAGATTGTGTGGTTAAAATGAAGAAAGAGAAAAAAAATGAGAAAGAGAATAAGTGCCAAATAGATACTAAAATATCATATGAGTAAGATAGGTTTAACTATTTGTTTAGTCTAGCTAAAAACGTTGATAAAAATTTAAGTCAAATTAAACAATTAATATTAATTACACATTTTACGAAATCCACAACTTTTATTAATTATTTTTTTAACCATGTATTTAAATTTTTTTTATTAAAATATACTAATTTTTTTTTAATCAAAATCAAACTGGGCTAAATGTTTTAATGAATAAAGTGATTAAAATAATATTTCTATGTTTTATTGCAAAATAAAAAATAAAAAATGCACAACTTAAATTCAAAACAATTATTCAAACATATTATTGAGTCTGTTTGAACTTCATTTTTTTTTTTTTACCCAAAATGCATTTTGGAAATAGGACCAAACAATTGCATTATGTGCGGGCTCCCTCGCATTGTGTGCGGACCTCCCTCCATGCGAGGGTGTAAACCATTGTGTACACACAGCAGTATAGTCCTGTTTATTGAGATGAGTCCAAACAGGAGAAAACTGAAAAAAGAGAAGCGCGTTGAAATGTAAGGAAAATGACTGACAACCGGCTGAAGAGGTAAATTATTGTCCGTAATGGCCGTACAGATAAGACGGCGCATGAATAAATGGGTGTATTGTTGTGATCAGAATCGGGTACCCACAGAGTTGTAATCACGTGTATTCAGTTTCATGTGAACCTGCACAGCTCTTTATAAGTCAACTAATATTTCATTTTCTACCATTAATTAATTAAATTAGGCTGAGTATACGTTCTCTGTGTTACATCTTGTTTGACATCGTGCGAGAGTTCAAAAAATGTTTTAAGGAAAAAGTGTGTTTTTTTTTAAATTGTCCAATCATGTATCGTCATACGGTATAATCTAAAAAATAATGTAAAAAAAGATGTACATATAACATGATTGTAATTAATTTTCCCTTATTTCTTTTAAGTACTAAACTTTGAAGACACGTTCGACGGGACTTTTTCTTCTTGTAAAAAAAAAAATTCTTCAAAATTATCTTAATCGATGCTCAAAAACTAAATTTTAAAGAAATTTTTTTATTTCAAAAGAGTTTTAAGAAGAAGTCATATTAGACAAGTTTTCTCTAAGAACCTTTTGAATCAAATACTTTTATAAAATTAATCAAATGAGTCAAAAATAACTTTTTATCTCGAAAGCTCATTTCAATTTTCTTTCAAGTAAAACCAAGTATACTATCATCTGTATTCGTTATTATCGATGTGCAATTAACAAGGGGGAATTTGTTGCTTATAAGAGCGTGTGGCCCTTATTAAGTCCTTGTTTGTTTCTCATTATTTTTTTAAAAAAAATATTTTCCGCTCTCTTATTTTCAACTACACATTCTTCAATAAAGTAATATTACATGCAAATTAAAAAAATCTTATTTTTTAACCACGCATTTTTCATCAAAATATATTTTGGACAAATGAGGCTCAAACAAACCGTAAATGTTATCTCAATGGAAGGGCTTTTGAAAAGGTAAAGCGAAAGTCCCCGTTTGACACCCATTTACTTTTCATTCTCATTCTTATTTTTTTTCTTTCTTCATTTCAACCACACATTCTATCAATAAAATAATACTACACATAAACCCAAAAATTCTCATTACTTTTTAACCACACATTCTTCCATCAATCACTATTCCAAATTTTATTTGTTCACAAAAATGGGTGTTAGGGGCAAAGACTTTTGGTAACAAGTGTTTGTGTGTGCATTCTTGACATCATTATGTGAATGAACATGTAGACTAGTAGTTGGTCTTGTCCTTATCAGATAGCCATTTGGTTGCATGTTGGATAGAACTTTTTTGATGTTAGGTTACTTGCTTGAGTAAACATTCACGTGTCGACAGGGGCGGAGCTATGCAGAGTCC
>CAIGRT010174018.1:0-15856 GCA_903798405.1 Fraxinus platypoda | reverse complement strand
AATTAAATTAAAAAAAAAAAAAATTGTAAGCAACATAACATTAATGAAAATAATTGATTACAATACGTTGTCCATGGGACTATCGAGTTTCAGTACTTCGGGAGTATTGGAATTTTTTCTTGTTTTCTTTTGCTCGTAACCAATGATTCCTATGGTATAATTTTTAAATAAAAAAAGAGTTCAATGATTACAAAAAGTACCTTTTAAAATATGGTTATTATATAGAAATATTTTAAAGGTTAATGACAACGGAAAAATAACGTTGAAAGTAAGGTGATCATTAATCATTGAAATTTTTACCTTTATCGAAAACAATCAAAATTTTCATTCAGTTACATAATATATGGTATAATTTCATTTATTTTCTACCATCGATTTTGATCTAGACTTCCAACCCCTTATCTTTTTTCGAATAAATGCATGGTCAAGATTTTAAAATAAAAATACATAAGAAAGAAAAATAATTAATAATCTACCAAACATAGGTGCAAAGATAATATAGAGAGAGAAATTAGGCATTATATATAAAGAAAAAAAAGTGTGTATAAGAAATTTAACATGTAGGAGACAAGAACCTTTTAGTTTGGAATCAATATTGGTGTATCTATCTATTCATCAATTAAAAAAAAACTATTTTTACATCACGTGATAGAATTTTGAAAACATGGTTGTCAATCATTGTTGTCAACCAATGTTGTACGCTTAGAGGGTGTTTGGTAAGAATTAAAATTAGATTTTTAGTAGATTATGATAGAAGTTTTTGAAATGTGCGGTTGAAAAGCTGTAAAACCCATGAAAGATATTAATATTGATTGTTTGACTTTGACTTAGATTAAAATCTGATTTTAATCAACAACAAACATGGCCTAAATTTCAACCACACATTTTTCAAAAAATACTATTTATTACTCAATTGTACGCTTAGAGGGTGTTTGGTAAGAATTAAAATTAGATTTTTAGTAGATTATGATAGAAGTTTTTGAAATGTGTGGTTGAAAAGCTGTGAAACCCATGAAATATGTGGTTAATATTAATTGTTTGACTTTGATTTAAATTAAAATTTGATTTTAATCAGAAACAAACAAGATCTTATATTTATTCATAAAAAAATCGCAGGCCGTCCTTTTGTGAGGGAGCTTGTACATAGAGCGTCACACATAACAAAACCTGGAAAAAAAAAATTACAAAACAAAAAAGTCAAGTTTTCTTTTGTGGGGTCAGCTACCCCACATGCTACCACCTAAACCTCCCATGGTGGGGCTAATGTAGGGTGCAACCAGAACGATGGTGAGCCCAAAAAGCATCATATATACCACTCCACCACCCCCAATTATTCTCATTCTGGCTCCTATTTTTCTCACGAAAACCCTCAGAAAAATACTCTAAATTCACTAAATCCAAATGGATTCATCTGAAGAAGAAGCTTGTTTATTTGCCATCCAATTGGCAAGTGCTTCTGTACTTCCTATGGTGCTTAAATCCGCCATTGAACTAGACCTTCTTGAACTCATTAAAAAGGCAGGCCCTGGTGCGTTTGTTTCTCCTGCACAACTTGCTGAACAGATTCCGACGAAGAATCCGGAGTCGAAAATCATGCTGGACAGGATTCTCCGGCTACTCGCTTGCTATTCTGTTCTGAATTGCAACCTGAAAACCCTGCCGGACGGCGGCGTTGAGAGGTTGTACTCCCTTGCGCCGGTGTGCAAGTTCTTGACCAAGAATGAAGATGGTGTTTCCATGGCCCCTTTGTTGCTCATGAACCAGGATAAGATCCTCATGGAGAGCTGGTAACTTCTCTTCCATTATAATCTAATTATCCCTATTCTCCATTTGCATGTTTATAGTATTAAATAAGAATTATGATAAGTGTACATTGTATGGTGCACATCTTTTTTTGGATTAATCTACTTGTACACCTTGTGGTGTACATAATGATTTACACCTCTCTCACATGGAGAGAGGCCCACGAATATTTTATTGTGTGTGGGCCACCCTCCATGTGAGGGGGGTGTAAGGCTATGTGTACATGTACACATAGCATGGTCCTCTTTTTTTATATTGTGTGGGAATGCAAAATGCGTTGAGCGGGAAAGTGCATTTTTTTTTTAAAAAAATTGTCCAATCATATGTCGACACATGGTACAATGTCAAAAATAATATAAAATAAAATGTACATGATATATACATGATATGTATCATGATTGATTAGATAATGTTATCTAATCGATAATGTTTTAACTCAGAACGAGAAACAAACAAACAAACTTATTTTAATAGTCATAGGGAGTCCCGTGAGAAGTTGACAAGAAAAAACTACTCAATCCGGCCCACGATTTAGTGTACCAATAGCCTCCAAATTCCCGATGAAACAACGGAAAATGTAATTGTGATTAAAAATTTCTTTTAGTATTTGATAATAAATTTTAGAGAATGAATTGTTGTGTTCATAGAAGGTCTTATTCAAAATTGTCATGGTAAGTACCAATTTTACATAGGTTCGGGGTGAAGTGGAAATTATCCATTAAAAGGTGTGTGCTTAGAACTGATTTTATTAAACGATTTTTGATTTAATACTCATTTTAATTTTATTTGACTAATAATATTTTATTTTTTATTTTTTCTATTTGGTACGTTGCAAGAAACCATTGCAAATTAAGGCACTAGGTGGACCCTGACTTAGAAAGTTCTTTGGTTCTACCTACTACACCACCAACTCCTCTAGCCGCGTTAGCTTTGTTCAAATTTGAAACTAATGTTGCATGATGACTGAGACATTATCAATTGACATTTTGTAATTATCACAGTCGAGTCGAGTGGAGTAGGTCAAATTAATGGAAAAAACAATCAGACCTTCTGTTCTTTATCAACTTTTAAGTAACATGGTTCAAACCAATCCATTTCACCAAGGATTAAGGAACCCTATGTGCTAATGATTTACCTCATTAGTTTCTTCATTCTTGTATTACAGGTACTATCTAAAGGATGCAGTTCTTGAAGGAGGAATTCCATTCAATAAAGCATATGGAATGACAGCATTTGATTATCATGGTACTGATCCAAGATTTAACAAGGTTTTCAACCTAGGAATGTCTAATCATTCTACAATCACTATGAAGAAAATTCTTGAGACATATAATGGATTTGAGGGCCTCAAGTCCATTGTGGATGTTGGTGGTGGAACTGGTGCAACACTTAATATGATAGTTTCAAAGCATCCCTCCATCAAGGGTATTAATTTCGATTTACCCCATGTTATCGAAGATGCTCCGTCTTATCAAGGTCTTTCTCTTCACATACTACTTTCTTAAGGTCAATTAATATCAACGGAAAAGAAAAGGGTCATGTTCAATACTGTGTATCGAATATGCTTTATATAGTCGCTGGTGGCTTCTCTTCTTTTTTCCTTTTATTTGGTCAATTCACTAACTTAGGCTACATGTAGGAGTGGAGCACGTTGGTGGAGACATGTTTGTCAGTGTGCCTAAAGGAGATGCCATCTTCATGAAGGTGAGCTTAATTGATCCCCACCTCAGTTTGTTGATACTACAAACAAAACCAATCAAAACTTGCTTATCATTCATGCATGCGAATCATACACGACATTAACATTTTCTTGAATTTTTAACGATCTTGCAGTGGATTTGTCATGACTGGAGCGACCAACACTGCCTGAAATTCTTGAAGAAATGCCACGAAGCACTTCCTGAAAATGGGAAAGTCATATTGGCTGAATGCATTCTCCCAGAGGCACCAGACACGGGACTTGCAACTAAGAATGTTGTCCATATTGATGTGATTATGTTGGCACACAATCCAGGAGGAAAAGAGAGGACAGAAAAAGAATTTAAGGCATTGGCTGAAGGGGCTGGATTTAGGGATTTTCGAAAGGTTTGCTGTGCATTTAATTCATGGATCATGGAACTTTTGAAGTGAAGTTGAAACCTTTGTGGATTATGAGGTTGTATTTTGTTGTTCTTACACGAGTGGCCTTACGGGGAATGTATTTTGGTTTGGTTTGATCAGAGGAAATATAATGAAATAAACTCTGTTTGCATACCTATAACCTACTTTAGGATTGTCTTTTTTGTTTGTTTTTATGGACGAACTGAAAAGTGGATTTTAAAATGAATTATGCTAAATGTACACGTACATAATCGATTACACCCCCCTTCACATGGAGGGCGGTCCATGAATATTTTATTAAAAATTGTAGACGACAATATGAAAATTCGACGGTCAATTCCAGTTTATTAGGCTGAAATTCACCTAATTTTACCGCAAAAATGGAAAATTCGACCAAGGATCCCACCTCCGATCGCAAGACTGCATCACCTTTGACTCCCCCTTCCACATTTAAGCCATGGCAGTTTCTACCACCACCTCCGCCGCCGCATCAGCATTGCTGTAGGCAGCTTCGAAGAATTCCTGGTTTACATTCTTTCCTTCGATGCCGAAACCAAATCCCTCAAGCCCCTATCTTCCCTCTTCTTCTAACACCCTCACCCCCTACCAAGCTCACACCCCGCCCCTACCACCGCTGCCAACCTCCTCGCCTCCTCCGGGGACTATCTCCGCCTCTGGGAATTCCGGGAAGCCTTCATTGAGCCAATTCATACCCTGGACATCAGCAAACTAGTGATTTCTGCGCTCCCTTAACCTTGTTTGATTGGAATGAGGTGGAGCCACGGAGGATTTGAACGTCCAGCGTTGGCACCACTTATACGATATGGGATATTGACGGGTGCGGTGGAAACCCAATTGATAGCCTACAATAAAGAAGTTTATGACATTCCCTGGTGTGGAGCAGGAGTTTTTGCCTCGGTTTCAGCTGATGGTTGAGAACTTTTGACTTGAAGGATAAGGAGCATTATATTCAACTATTATTTACGAGAGCCCACAGCCGGATACTCTATTGTTGAGGTTGGCTTGGAATAAGCATGATTTTAGGTACGTGGCCACAATATTATGGATAGCATAAGATTGTGATATTGGACATTAGATACCTCACAATGCCTGTGGCAGAATTGGACAGGCATCAAGCCAGTGCAAATGCGATATCATTGGCTCCCCAGAGTTGCAGGCATATCTGCTGGGCTGGGGATGATGCGCAGGCATTTATCTAGGAGTTGCCTAATGGAATTGATCCATTGATAATGTATTCTGCTGTTGCTGAGATTAATCAGCTTCAGTGGTCTTCCGCACAGCCTGATTGGATCGCTGTTGCATCTTCAAACAAGTTGCAGGAGGTGAAAATTTGAGGTAATGGGCCATTGATCTTTCTATTTATTGTGCATCGTCTGCTAGTAAGAGAATTGGAACTGATTGTATGATCAGGTGGTTGAAAGCGTTCTATTTGGATGAATAATTGAGTATACAAGAAGTTGGAGGACTTCATCTTTTTGTTGACTGAATGGTTTGTGCATTACCTGTCTATGAGCATATATTTGGCATAATTCAGGTTCACGAGTCGGTTTTAATCAGTTCAATAAGTTGATTCTAATTAAATGGGAGATTTTAATTTGCATAATTCAGGCCACTAATAAATAAGTTCGTTTCTTGCATAGTCTTCATACTACTTGGCAATAACCGAAATTCTATGAACATTATCGGTTTGTTTCTATCGAAATAAATTTGAGTAACACTCGTGGTTTCTTTGAAATTTGGGGCGTTAGTTAATAAGTTGATTCTAATTAAATGGGTAGTTTTCGCTTGCGTAATCTCTTCAATGATTATACATCTTTGATCTCCCTACACATAAGCGCAGAACATATGGTGTGAATGTGAAGTTTGACTGCCATCTTTCCTTCAGAAAGGTGTGAAATTGTAACAAGAAACAATTCAACCCTGCTATTTTTATTTCTGAAAAAATTATTCATGGGGATGAAGGTTGAATTAGTTGTCTTTTGAAGTTTTTTAATTCTAGTTTTGTGTTATATCAGAAAATAAACACTTACATGATCACAATATATTCCATGTAGTAGTATAATTCAAGACAATATTTCATATAAGAGATTCTGAAACAAACACTGAGCACAAAGGTTTCTCCAATTTAGGTATTGAGTGCATCTCCTTGTTGAATATGTGGATATTATGCTATATACAGAAAATCACTTTACTTTTTACCATGAAATCCTTCAAATGGTAGTTGAACATCGTCTCCCTTGTTTGGAACTTAGGGGAGGAGATGGTATAGGTCCAAATGGCATGATAACTAAACAGTTCACATTAATCCTATACATCCCAGAAACCCATGTCCCGACCTTCCATCGTAGCTTTCCAATTACCTTGACAGTCAAAACCAGTTTTCCGGTTCTCTGGTCGCGCTCGACATCGTAAGCGAAGGACGGAGCTACAGGTTGCTGATATCCAACCAGAGACGCACTCAGGTAATTTGTTTCTTCATGCTCTTGGTAAAAAGGAGGGATAGAAGTATCGTGAGTAATTGTTTGACCCTTGTAAGATGCACATACTTGTAGCTCATCATAATAAATCCCGACTTTCTTGTTTGGATTGTTGGATAGGAGAGTGAGCTCAACTGAGGAGTTGAGAAGGGAGGGACCTGAGAGGTTGAGTTGATTGATTTCAACCTCTTTGAGAGAAAACTGGGGCTTTGTTGGGTGTAGGATGAGCCAAATTAGCAAGATGAATGATAAAACTGTAAACAGAAAGGTAGAGAAAGCAAAGAAGAGCCTCTTGTTGAATTTCTTGAAGTTGAGTCCTTGCTTGGCACAGTGTTTGGGAGAATTTTCAAGAATTTGAGACATTTGCGGAGCAGAGAGGGGGGAGTTTACTCAGTAAACAGAGAAGCCGAAATGATATGGTTAATAAAGGATTCTCGAACCCATAAAGCGGCAATTATTTTGCTCAATAAGAAGGAAAAACCCCTTTTTGATTCATGAATATGCATGCTTACTGTCATCTAATAGAATTTACAAGTATATCTTGAAGATTTAATTTTTCGCAGCCAAGGGTATCTATCACAGAGGAATCTGATGGGAAAAACTTTACAATTATTGCAAGAAAAGTTGTACACTTTTTCAAGAAATAGGATAGGCATTTGCCTTTCCTGAAGTATGATGATTAACTGCAAAATTTGAGATGAAGTATTTGTAGAAATGTTTAAATTATTTGTAATCAAAGTCTTGGTGTACTTGAATTTGTTATGCTTTGCAGAAAAAAGCTCAAAAGGAAGAGCAGAGAATCTGAGAAATTGACTTTATGGGAGCCACTGGGGTTGAGTGTGTCCCATATAGTGGTTAACTTCCGATTTAAGAAAAGGTTTATTGCTTGCTGGTACGTCGACTATATAATACTTGAACGAAGCCTATGCAGGGTTGGGGATCTTGAAAAGAATATTAGTCTGGGAAGCAAAATCCCTTTGAAATTTCAGTTATTGAACATCATTAAAGAAAAAGATGATCTACCCCCATTATTTTGATTGATTTATCATGTGACCCTTCCTTTTTAGACTTTTGTCCTTTTTATCGTGATTATGGACCAAGGGATCATGTCTTAGATTTGTTACGAGGTTAATGTATGTGTGAATTTTCCAATTATTCATAATATTTGGCGCAGAGACAGTCACAAGATCGCATCAATTTTGATCTCAATTTTTTTCGTAAATGATACAAAAACAAATCGTCTTTGGTATACTGAACTGGATATTATTAACAAAGAAAAACAATTAAATATTTGTTCGTCAAACAATCTAGTTATGTACAATACACATTACTTTTACAAACATTGAAAGGTGAAAAGCTTTCCGAATAGTCACTTACAACACAATCTTTCTAAAATGTCCTCATAACTCAAACATCCCTTTCAAGAAAAAAGACATAATGATTGAAGAAAATAGAAATTCTACAACAATGCCAGGCTGTATTTTTATCAAATTTCAGCACCTGTCAACAAATATTTATCGTGGTGCTAGGCATGTTTGGTAGGACAAGACTAGAACCCTTTTTTTTCCTTCCTTAACCCCGTCGAGTCGTGTAATATGTGCCTAACATGTCCTTAGATTAGGAGATAAGTACAATCGAAGAACATTGTGTGCTTGTATTATGTCATACGGTCAGAAGGCACCAACACAAAATTGCTCCGTCATTCAAGCATCGGGAACATGATCGAATCAAGCACGTTCACGGGTGTGTCTGAAAATAACAAAATCAGAGCCTTTTTCCCAGTTTATCCTCACCTTCAAATGAGAGGTCTTGAAAAAACTGATGTTCTTTTCGAAACACATACTTAGTTACTTCTACTCATTGAGCAAAAAGGGAAATGGTTCTCACAAAAAAAGAGAAAATCCTAAAATTGAATAGTAATATACAAAGATTACAAGGCGATTAGTCATTATTGGATGAGCAGGGAACTGGTAGTAGATACATTAGACATCCTCGTAGTGTCTTGAATTGTTACTTGAAGCTCAAGATTGGAAGCCAAACCAAATGAAAAGCTATCAGTTACGTTACTTATGCCAAAACTAGTTTGGTATTTTCCCTGTCTTGGATACGACCTTCCGTTCATAATAGCTAACCAGTAGATGAGTCACCTGGCTGAGGATCATTGGGCAGTTGTCGAACAAACTGTCCTTTCACCCGTGGACGCTGCTCAGCAAGCTTTTTTCTGCTCTCGTATCTTACCTGCCAACAAAGGCGAAAAAGATTTCATCACACAAACTTAATTTAAATGTTGCTCACAATACAAGTATGAAAAGTGTGAGAATCGAACGTATGGCGATTAAAAAAATGAATTATCAATCATAATGACTACGTAGATGTTTCGGTGAGAGAATAGAAGTTCTATGTATACTGGGTTGATCAAAATGTTACACGTGATTAAATAATCTGATTTTTGGCGTCTGGATTCTGATTATTATGATCTATAAATCTTTAACACAAATTTTAAATCTGCATGCAACTCATGAAAACATAATTGATTTTTGATAAATCTTGAATTGGTGTGTACTTGATTTGCCAAAAACATATTAGAGAAGTATGTAATAAGCCTCAAATATTAAAATGAAATACGTATAATGATGATGAAAATATCATGATACCTTCTTGTCAAAGCATCTATCTTTCCTCTTCAAACGGAATTTTGTTAGAGCTGCTTCTCTTTGTCCAGATCGATGAGAGGTTCCCTCGTGTACAATGAACCCTTCTTCATTGCCACATTCTGACGAGGCTTTAACATCTGAAACTGCATTGATTTTGCCATCGCTTCCTGAATCCATGCTGTGAAGGTGACTCGGACCATTACAGAAACTGCTATTTGCACTCTGATCTGTGGCTGAAGACTTATGTCCCCAATCCTCCAATGTGGGCCACAGTTTGTTATGTGCCTGATTGGTGGCATCATCGATCCTTCTATCCATGTTCTGAAAATGCTGAGAACTTCCGTTTTGATGATTTAATTGATAATATGGATTCAGTGGAGGCGAAGATTCGATAGATCCCACAGTACCTGGACTCTGCTGTGGGGACTGGCCTGATTGTATACAAAAAACTGGAGGCATTGCAGAACCGTATCCATTGCTTAGAGTTTCAATCCTTGCACCTCTAATCGGGGTTGGTTGGGGCAATCCTGTTTGCTGATGATAAGGAAACGTAATTTCGGCCTGTTTAGGTTGGCGTGTTGCTGGAGTGACGTGTTTTTTAGGGCACGGGGTTGGACCGTGTGTATCAGAGTTATGATCAAGGGTTTGATAGGATTGTTTATCAGAATTGGTTTTTTGGTCTTTCTGTTGATTACGAGTGCTAGGTGATGTCGAATAATTGGACTGCATTGGCTTGTTAACGTACCTGCATTTTTTTTGTTTCAATAGATAAGCATCACAAATCATCAAATGTTTAACAAGGTTGCACCAAAATTAAAGGGGAGCCTCATAAAATACAATAAGAAAAAATAGAATGAATGTAAGAAATCCAAAAGCATTTTTCTCCAAAACCAAAGGTTGTAAATTGCACAATGTTTCATTCTCTTCTTCTTTTTTGTGAACACCCTCGGTTCTCCTCTTTTTTTGGAGAGGGCATAGATGACTACAGCTTTTTTTTGCAAGGAATTGCCATAAAATAAAGGCTTAAATTCCTTGGAAAAAGTAAGTAAGAACAACAGAGAGAGTGATAGACAAACAATTAAGGACCAAGCATTGGAAACTCACCGAGAAAAGGCTGATGCATCCGAGTGATTTAAAATAGGCCTGTCATCATTTGCTTGATTCACAAAGCCGTTGGGATGATATATTCTCAAGGAAAGATCCAATAGCGGCAAAAAGTCGATCTTGCTTGTACTAGCATTAGAAGCTAAACTTCTAAAAGTGCCTTTGAGGTAACTATCAAAAGCTCCCATTAAGTCAATGGTACTACAAGAATTCACTGGGACATGATTATTCTCAGAAGCTTCACTAATGACATTGACATGGTCCAGATAATCTTCATAATCTCTATCTTCTCCTCGAGTTACTGCATTGGCATCTATGCACGCAACGTCCTGTGATCCCATTTCTGTTATGACAGGACATAAAAGTGTTGATTTTTTATCTTAAAGCTGAAAAAAATTATTGACACGATATTGAAAGAATAGACAATGTACTAAACAAGATTTTATAGTCCATGTTACCAAACGAGCCATTAGAATATTACCTCCGGTATCAGTATCAGCCATAAGCAAATTCTTATTTTCTTGATGATATTCTCCTTCTGTTGGTACATTTTTGTCATTCGAAAGATTTTTAATCCTTTTCGGTTGTGAGAGTCCTTGCAGATGCTCAACATCTGCTCCTTCGGTCTCAAGCTCTGGCTTTGTACATGAGCTCTGCAGATAAGACAAAAGTGGGCAAATTTATTCATGTCTTTTAGTACCTAACAACATAAAAAATGTCTTGTCCATGCCTAGACATTGGCTCATCAAGTTTTGCCTCCAAGGGGACGAAAGAAAAAAATGCACAGCTATAAGGTATAAACGATCTTTTCCACTGATACTGAATGCCCAAACATTACCTGAGAATCGCTTCCTTTCTCAATGCATTCCCTATTCCTCTGAATGTGTGCCGTTGAACCACTGGAATTATTACTGACAGCATTATTCTCTGCGGTGGCTTCTGTTTTTCGTTGCTCAATGCTATCATCTGGCAGTCCAATATCGCCACTACTTGACTGACCTCATAGTACATAACAAGACAACGTTCTATGAGAATTATTGTACTTTATTATAACACTGGAACAGAGTAATATGTTGGAGAAGGGAAGAGGATTAGGCTTACGGGTCGTCTCCTCCAAACATGTTGCCACAAGTTCCTCAGCTCATTTTTCCTGACAGGCTTCACAAGAAAATCGGCAGCACCTTTCAACATGCATTTGTAGACTGTACTAAGAGAATCATGCCACGACATCACTGCATCATAGAGAACAAATATTCAGAATTTTAATAGTATTAACTAGGTTAATATAGATCGAGCATATTGAATGTGTATCATACTTATCACGGGAATGTTTTTGCGGATATCGTTCTCCATGATTAACGAAAGAAGAGCATATCCAGAGATTGATGGTAGTTCGACTTCTGTCAAAATGAGGTCTACGTTACAGGATCTTTCTTTTAGTACCTCCCATGCTTTTAAGCCGTCAGGAACTGCAGTAACTGCCGAAAGGAAAAGTAGTCTCTAACGTTAACAGTACGACTAAATTTATGCTGTACACTGAAATATATATATTCAAGTAAAATTCTTCAAAAAATATTTTCAAATGGAAAAATTACGATTTGGAAAGTGTGAGTTCAGCTAATTTATCCGGCTCAAGCAGCAACTCCAGTTACTACATTTTGTGTTTAGGATTCCATCTCAAAAATTTAACCTATTAGGAAAAATATCCCACTTTTCTTATAAACTCGAGCCTATCCCATTATATAGTTGAGGTGGGACTTCTATTTGCCCTGAAACCAAGTGCCGCGTTTCTTTGGCCCCTTTCAAGTGATAGTCTATCCATCCGTTCATCATTCTCAAACCACTATGGATCGAACGCTACATCGATGCCCAACTTTTCCACTGCATCGAGGGCCGCCACCTTAAGTGAACGCAACCGCTTTGAAACGAACCACGGAATTCCCCAGCCATTGCAATTAATTCGGGTCTGCACTTCGTTCATATCTTCCGTTGACATCTCGAGAGTCGTCTTATGGATCCAATCAGCTAATTCTGGGCACCACTTCTTAAAATTAGAGGTTCCATCTCAAATGCTCAGCCTAATTTCCTTATAAACTCAAGACGAAAAATGACTTTTAATGTACTAATCAGTTCTACTGCAGCCAAAACACTCAAAGATCACAACTGAAATCCTCATCTAAAAGACTAAAACTGATGAATTAACTGAAAAACAAAGCATCCATTTTATTTACAGACGAAACTAGGATTCCATTCCTAGTACAACGAATAAAACATGTTCCAGAAGACAAACTTTCAAACAAAAAATTCAATTAAATTCCAAAAACATGAAATTTCTAACCAACCTTTATAACTGCATTTTCTGAGAAGAGCAGTAATAATCTGCCTAGTAGAATCATCAGCTTCCACCAACAGCACTCTCATAACCATTTTTGGAAGACACTTCTCCCATCTGACAACAGAAGGATCCACCTCCGCCGCTCCCTCCACCACCGCAGACGGTGGAGCTGCAACTTCACCTTGCCCTGCGCCCTTATTCTGCTCTGCTCCTTTCACTTCCAATACCATTCCATCTTCATAGCTTGCCACAATTTCTCCCATTGTCAAGATTTTTCTCCCGATTCTTTGAAGAATGGGCACGTGGAATTAACTAGAGAAGTTAAACCTATATTTTATATACCTTAGAAGAAGCAAAGGTACTAGTTTTCCTCTTTCTGCTAGTCGTTTTACGGCATTTTCAACCTAAAATATCTGAAAATGGAAGACCCACTTGTTGAATTTGATCCAACTGTGATTTTTTAACTGACATATGTGATGGCTCTAATTTCTTGTAATCATTATGCGAGTTTGCATTATGTAAAAATTTCAAGAATTGCAATTTACACCACAATTTTAAACCAACTTTGCAATATAGCCCCTAAGACACAAAAATGACAAATTACACCTCAAATTGAAAACTTGTAGGCAAGATGGAGTCATCTCTCTTGCATAAATAACTTATGATGTCCTATTGAGGAAAGAAACATGAGCCCTGCTTTGCAGATAATTATCATATTTAGGGCGTGTTCGGTAAAGATTAAAATCGGATTAAAATTAAAAAACTAGTCGTTATTGTTGACTTTTATTAAACGAGTGAGACTCAATAACGGCTATATTTTCAATTTTAATTGGATTTTAATCACTCCCAAACATGCTCTTAATAAGCTCCAGCAAAATGGAGGCATATTTAGAAATGTAAATTTTGAATCTTTTCAAAAGTCATCAATTTTTGAGATGAAGTAAGAACTAATATTTGTTCATTAATACGATTAGCTATGAAACGCAACTTGATTTCAATCGAAAAGTTCAATGAAATAGACATCTCCACGTAGATGTAAATTATCTAGTTAGAACGACCTTACGAAACTTCACTGTTTTCTAGGATGAAGATTGGGTTTGAACATTTTCTTGCTCAACTTGCATGGAAGGCAAGAAACGCTTCTTTGGGGGCTCAAGCCATAAGTGGTATTACTATAGATCAAGGACATTCTTAGATACACGTTCCTTTGAAGAGATAATGCAAGCGTGCACGAGAGGAATATTGGCTTCCAAGTGTAAAGTTAGGTGGAAACTTGACAGTAAGATTCACTCGTCGAACAGAGACACAAGTGATCAAACATCATTGCTTTATTTTGGACATAGTTTGTAATTTGAGGATGCAAATTGTAAATACCCAAAATGAGTGAGATATAAATGTGTAGTGGCACAAAATATCTTGAAGGATAATGTTTATGGCTTCAACTTGGCCACGTCGTTAGATTTGACCATGAAAAAAGTAAAGAGTGCCTCTTTTTCTTTATTTGTTCAATCCTGTTTGATCCCATTATTTTGAGATTTTAACTTTTTAAAATAGTATTTTTATTTTTTTTTATTGGGAGATGGATGGTTGAAAAAAATGAATTTTTTTTCGATTTACGTTTAATATTATTTTATTTAAAAATATGTAACTAAAAAAAAGTATATATTAAAATTTTAATAGAGAACCAAATGGAGCTTTCGTTGGTGGTCGAAAGGCAAGACCAATAAACCAATGGATATAAACATCACATGTTTCTAAGATTTTTATAGGGGACGTTTGTGGGGCTCGTGAGAAGATATTTTGTGGAGTGGATCTAATTATTGGCTATCAATTTGACACGTGGATTTATTTCATACGCGACATTTGTGGGACCCATGAGAAGATATTTCGTGGAAGGATTTTATTAATGGCTATAAATTTGACACGTGGATGTAATCGATATCTTTCATTGTGGCTTCCAAGTTCTCGTGTGTATCTAATTGGTCTAAGATTTTGAAAATTCAAATTACTCGCTTTTTAATTGGAGGGACTTGAATTTTTAATTGTTAATAATCGTGATACGTGTAAGACATTATCCAAATGACACGAGTCGAGTTCAAGTTTTCACGTATAGATAGTTATTATTTAGAAAAAATAATGTTTTGAATAATAATTTTTAAGCGAATATGTGATTAAAAAATAAAAAAAGTTTGGAACTTACGTGCAGAATATTTTTATTATATGAATGCTTGATTGAAAATAAATATATATATATATAAAAATTCAAATAATGGTGGTCAAACAAGGGCTTTTTTGGGCAAATGAATTTTAGCCCCCAGTTTGTCTTCCATTAAATCAAAATTTTGTTATCTTAAACTCATTTTCAATCACATATTGACACAATAAAATATTTTTTAATTAAACTTCAAAAAATTTCTTATTTTTTAAACACACGTTTTTCAAAAAATCACTATTTTAAACCTCATATTCCTCAAAAAAAACTCATTTTAGCTCATGTTTGACAACCATTATTTTGGGTAAAATTGAGTTCTGAATAGTTATTTTTTGGAGAATATAGATTAAAAAATAAGGAAAAAATTTAGGTTTACATGTAGAATATTTTACTATGTAAATGTGTTATTGAAAATGAGTATGTAGAAAAAATAATTTTGAAATAATAGTTGTCCGAGCTTAATGGAAGACAAACAGAAGCTTAATATATACACAAACGATATTAATTAGTACGATATACGAAAAAATCTCACCTTCAAATTTCGTCAACAAGAGTGCAAAATTTTACGGATTGATTGGTTGTTAAATCAAACATATGTGGAAAAAAAAATGTGCTAGACTACGATAATGCGTATTTTCTCTTCTAGTTGATGACATTCAAAAATCCCATTCACAATCGACCATTGTCTTCATTCTTGACAATAAGAAATATTTTAATTTTTGGTAATAGTCATAAGCATATTTGAGAGTATTTAAATTAAATTTTAAGTGATTATAAATCATATGTCCTGCGGAAAGTGTAAATAAATAAGTATATGATAATCGTTACTTATATGAAACGGATGGAGATAATATATATTTCACGAGCTTAAATTATAATAGAAGTAATGTGATATTGTTAATAGAATAGTTTATAACGCCAAATCTTATATTGCATAATTTATAACATTTCTGCATTTTAGCTTTTAAACTAAGATCTAATTTCAATAAAGTCCCCGTAAATTTTATAAATTCTTATATATATATATCTTCTATATATTAAAAGTGGCTATGTAACGGAATTTCTTGTTTTTAACGGAAAAACTAACGGAATTTGTTGTTTCAACGGATTATGTAACGGAATTTTTTGTTTTAAACATGCAGCTGCACCT